>JABSTT010001687.1:0-175822 GCA_013339685.2 Hyalomma asiaticum
GTGCTGGCACGCTTTCTTGGCTACAAAGCGCGATTTCTTCATTGCCATATCTCACACGGAGGGTGTCGAACTGACGCGGGGCCTCAAAGAACAGGATACCTTGCGCGTGGTCATGGCTCTTTTAATAAGCAAGATTAAATACGGAATCCCGCACCTCGCGCTCAAGACTTCTGAAATTTACCTGCTAAATGCGCTCATCCGAAAGCCTCCGAAGCTTAACATTGGGCCACGACCCGTAGCTTCAATTTGTCGACTCGTCACAATGGGTGCACAGAACACTTAGCAAGAGCTGGTTGAAACACATCACGAAAATCAACTTGAGGGGCAGGAGCTTACATCGATAGGCAGATCAGTCTACGGAGAGCGCTATATCTGCGACGCCAATGGCAAGGTCAACATACCGCCGTATTCACGAGAAACCTTAAGCATGGACAAACTACTACCTGGTAAAACACGTTCTTGGCCTAGTGTGTATAACATATTTGAAACAAAAAGAGTTGCGCGAAGAAAGGCAATCACAAAGTAGGGTACAGGGACAATCGCAAACGATGCACATGTAGACAGAAAAGAAGGGCCAGATGTAGAAGAAATATACTGTAGTAAAACACGTTCTTGGCCTAGTGTGTATAACATATTTGAAACAAAAAGGGTTGCGCGAAGAAAGACAATCACAAAGTAGGGTACAGGGACAAGCGCAAACGATGCACATGTAGACAGAAAAGAAGGGCCAGATGTAGAAGAAATATACTGTAATAAAACACGTTCTTGGCCTAGTGTGTATAACATATTTGAAACAAAAAGGGTTGCGCGAAGAAAGACAAGAACGTGTTTTACTACAATATATTTCTCCTACATCTGGCCCTTCTTTTCTGTCTACATCTGCATCGTTTGCGCTTGTCCCTGTACCCTACTTTGTGATTGTCTTTCTTCGCGCAACCCTTTTTGTTTCAAATATGTTATACACACTAGGCCAAGAACGTGTTTTACTGCAGTATATTTCTTCTACATCTCGCCCTTCTTTTCTGTCTACATGTGCATCGTTTGCGCTTGTCCCTGTAGCCTACTTTGTGATTGTCTTTCTTCGCGCAACCCTTTTTGTTTCAAATATGTTATACACACTAGGCCAAGAACGTGTTTTACTACAGTATATTTCTTCTACATCGGGCCCTTCTTTTCTGTCTACATGTGCATCGTTTGCGCTTGTCCCTGTACCCTACTTTGTGATTGTGTTTCTTAGCGCAACCCTTTTTGTTTCAAACTACTACCTAACATACATCCCTTGCATCATCACAAATCCGTGCTCGCTAGAGGTCGACAACATCCAAAGAAGACACACGCACACTCCAGATGCCCGATATGTCGACGCGACGAAATGCACGCACAAGAAAGCGTACGCCTTGAGTGTCACCGACTCAACAGGCAAAGTGCTGGCGCCCGCCACCGTCAAGGTCCGGTACACGACGCGCCTCGCCGCCTCGTGCTCACCGCAATCGAGCACTGGCCGCAAGGGCGTACTCGCCTCGCAAGGGCGTACTCGCAAGGGCGTATCGCACTCGCCGCAATCGAGCACTGGCCGCAAGGGCGTACTCGCCTCGCAAGGGCGTATCGCACTCGCCGCAATCGAGCACTGGCCGCAAGGGCGTCCATAATTCGCTCGAATGTAGCGGGGGCTTTGCATAGCCCGAATGGCATTACTTTAAATTGATATATAGAGTCCATCAGGCGTAATAAACGCAGTCTTCTCGCGATCCATGTTGTCTACCGAAATCTGCCAATGGCAAGAACAAAGGTCTATCGAAGAAAAACACTTGGCGCCACTGAAACAGCAAGGGCATCATCGATCTGTGGTAAAGGGTACACATCCTTTTTGCTTTACTTTGTCAAGGTTCCGGTAGTCAATGCAAAAGCGCCAGCTGTTGTCCTTTAAAACAAGTACCACAGGAGAAGCCCAAGCGCTCGAGGAACGTTCGATAATGTCACGGGCAAGCATTTTGTCGACTTCCTTTTGTATCACCTGGCGTTCAGTAGTGAGGACACGATAGGGACGTCGATGTATCCAGTGTAAATCCGATGCTTTACAAGTGCTGTTTGACCCAGTGGTCGGTCATTAAATCAAAAATGTCCTGGTAGGACAAGAACAGGCGACGCAGGGCGTCGACGTTATCGGGTGGAAGGTCAGTCAAGATCATCTTCGTTATGTTGCCGAAAGTGGCGGAGTCGGAATTAATACCGGAAGGAGACGACGAAGGCTCACTTCAGGCGGAAACATGAGAGTCGCGGGCTGGGGCTGGGGTCGCAACAGAGATACGCTGGGGTAGAACTTGAGGGCATATCCCAAAGTTCACAATAGGTAGGTGTGCGGCGTTTTCGCTGATACTGACGACCGAGTACGGGACCATGATATTTTGGGAACATAACACGGTAGCGTTGGGCGACACGATGTAATCTCCGTCCTCCAAGGGAGGGTCTGCAGAGACATCGATGTGAGCCACAGCTAGACGTGGTAAGCGAACGTAATCAGCGGAACACAGCCGACTCGGCGCAGGATCTGGAGGTTCTACGGCATGAGGTAAAGTGAGCTGAACAATACCCGCAGAGCAGTCGATAACAGCTGGATGTGCCGATAAGAAATCAAGTCCTCAGATGACTTCATGTGAGCACTGGTTGAAGACTTAAAACAAAACAGAAGTGTGGCGTCACACGCATATTTACATCACACGCATATTTACATTGATGACGACTCGAGAGGCTTCTGCCTGCGGCCTTTATGTGCCTTCAACAAGAGAAATGCGTTAATATCGGCTGCAGCGGAAAACATCTTCCTTCCATGACAGCCGAACTTCAGGGAATTCAGGAAGCTATCTTGTATATCCTGCGCCAAAAGCCCAGCCGATGGGCAATTTTTACCGACTCCAGAGGAGCGTTGTAAACATTCTACAACCACCTGAAGAAAACTAATCATCAACCCATATCTGCCGACATCGCCTATTTACATCACCTGGCTTTTACCGCAGGAGACTGCATTACATTTCAATGGATTCCAGCTCATTGCGGCATCCTGCCCAACGAAAAAACCGACGAAGCAGCACCTAACGGTCTTCCATGTCAAAACTATACGCGAATCTATTTCACCAAATCTGACGCTTCCCAAATGAATAACGATTCGCTCACGAAGAACGGAACCGGCTGTGGAAGTTACCGACACATCACCATTTCTTGTACTCAGTCGACCCAGATCTCAAATCAAAACTACAGTCCAACATTCCTCGACATCTGGAAACTTTGTATCATCAACTGCGGCTGAAAATTCCATATTAAAATGACTTACGGTACCGCTTCCATCAGGAGACAAGCCCACACTGCAGCAACTGTGGCTCTACTGAAACCGTAGAGCATATTTTGAGTACCGAGTGTACAATGATGAGCGTGTGCTGTATGAACATTGCATGCAGTCACTTACACAGCTCCCTTTACCACCTCAGTGTGTTTTAGGCCCTCTAGCTTGCCCCACACAACAGAGACGCGCGATGACATTTTGTTTGCATATTTCACAAAGTATAGGTCAACTCGAGAGAATTTATTTTTATCTCCGCGTTCACATCACTCACCCATCATGCAACACATCCTATCACAGCACTGCGGGTTGGTGCAAACATTAAATATCTTTGGACGCAATTAGGCATCAAAGTCAGAAACACAAAGCCCAATTTTTCTTTCTCTTTTTTTTCACTTTATCTTGCACTTCTTTATACTCGTTTTTCCGTCCCCAAACTCCGCCCCCACGCACAGTAGCATGTCAGCAATACTTCAACGCCGGCTAAATTCTCTGCCTTTCAATAAAAAAACTCTCTATATCTCTCCCAGAAAGTCTACTTTCAGATGCGGAGCCCCCATCCAGTTCGACGAGAATGACGGCATTAAACAGTGTAGTTACACTTTTAGGCACAAGCTTTCGCTGAAATGCACTGTTGGTGCGATGCAGGTGGTGTGGGGTGGAGAGGGGGACACATGCAATAGGAGGAACTTCTGTTCGGAGCGTGTGTTCCTTTTTTTCATCCTGCTTTCTAGCACCGTGCAGACAATGCATTTGCAAGATATGTACAAGGAGCACATACTTAGGAAGCTTTCGCTCTTGCTGTTTTTATTAGTCAGGCTAACACCTGTCCCCCAACTACCCCTGCACCTAACCCCTCCATTTTTTGTAATTGTTCGAACGTGCTGCTCTTCTCTCTTTCTGACTACGGGGGAGAGTGTGCAAAGGCGTACATAAACGAACGCTGGAGAAGGCAGTTCCTGCCCTGACGAAGACAAGTCCGCTTGTCGAAACGTTGGCTCCTGCGACATTCCCTGTTCGAAATCGTATGTTGCGATTTGTTCATCGATACCTTCAGGGAGTGTCATATGCGTTTTCGAGATGAAAAAGGACGGTTAGACAATGTTGTTTCTTTAGAAAAGCTTCTGGTATTATGTTTACAAGCCGCCGTATATGGTGGGTTGTTGAACAGTCTCTTTTGTAACCACACTGGTGGATGTCTAGTAAGTTCTCTGCTTCAAGGACGCACGTTAGTCTCATATTAATGACACTCTCATAGGTCTTTGCGAGACAACTTGTAAGTGTAATGGGCTAATAGCTGTCTGCTAACGTACGAACTTTGCCCGTTTTCAGGAATGGAATTCTGATGGCTTTCTTCCACCCTGTGGGAATTCGAACAGTTTGCCAGATGGCATTGAAGAAATGCAGGAGGGCCTCAACTGCTTTGACCGAAAAGTGGGCGAGCATTGCATAGTGTATTTTGGCAGGGCCAGATGCTGTTTTTTTTACCTGCAGAAAGTACGCTATGCCGTTCGTGGATGGTTAAGGGCGCGTTGTATGATAAATCTGCAAAACCACATGTGGGGAGCTTTTGTTTTCTACGAGCTGTTTGCGCCTTAGGAAGATTTCTGAATGATTTGACGAGCTAAAGATGTTATAGAAGTGAAGACCTAAAAGGTCTGCCTGTTCCTGCAGCGTTTTCTGGGTACCTATGGCTGAAAGCGGGGGGATTGTATAGGCGGCGTAATTGGCGTTAAACTTCCGGACCTTATCCCGCATGCTTTTGGATGTGACAGAGCTGTTTATTGAGGAAACGTAGTTTTGCCAGGAGGTTTTCTCGGCTTGTCTACGAATGTATCTAGCTTTCGATTTTGCTTGTTTAACAGCGATGAGGTTCTCATATGTCGAGTACCTCTTGAAGGTTCCCCACTCTTTTTTTATTTTTGGGCTTCTGTGCATTCGCGCGTACAGCAGGGCTTCAATTTCTTTTTCAGAAGTCCGGAAGACTGAGGAATAGCTTTCTCTGTGGCCTCAATTATGCAAGTTGTAATTTTTATATTCATTTTGTCAATGCTCAAAGAACCAATCCTCTCTTTATCCAGATTAGTTAGTTCGGTGAAGAGAGCCCACTCCGCCAAATGAAGTTTCCAGCGGGGTGGTCTGGTGGGTATGGTAGGAACGGCTGTTGTTAATTTAATTATTGCAGGCAAGTGGTCACTACCGTGTGGATTATCTATTACTCCCCATTTAAAATCAGTGAACACCGCTGGAGAGCATAGCGCCAGGTCCCGGCAGCTCATAGCTCCTGATATTGGGGAGCAGTAATTGGCAGCACCTTAATTTAAAAGACACACATTGTTGGCTAAGATAAAATCTTCGAGTATTTGTCCTCTAGAGTCAACTGTCTTACTACGCCAAAGCGTGTTATGTGCATTAAAATCACCTGCTAAGAGAAACGGTTCCGGTAAGTGGTGTAATATTTATTCTAAGTCGCTTACGGTAAATTACGTGTGTGGTGGAAGGTAGAGCGAGCAGATGGTGATCGTTTTTGTGACCGCGACGGCTTCTATGTGACTATTAATGTGAATTTCTCTGTGTGCTATGCCACCTTTAACCACAACGGCCACACCACCCGACAGTCTACCTGTGTGCGTACGATGGCGCCGCACAAACGTGAGGCCTTTCAGATCGTTTTGGTGTCGCGCGCCTAGGTTGGTTTCCTGAATGCATGAGGCCACAGGGGAAAAATTACTCAGTAGTGCTTTTATGTCACCTAAGTTTTTTAAAAGCCCTCTACAATTGCAATGAATGAAAAAAGCCATTTTGAGAGTGATAGATTAAAGACGAAAGTTGTAGCGTGTGGGGCGATATAGTGGGACGGGGCGTGACTAGCTTGTAAAACATCTAAAAGGCTTTAAATAATGGAGCAGGTTCACTTATATTACAGCACCATTCTCTGGCCCTGTAATACGGGTGTGTCCTTTTTTGGAGCGGTCGACAGTGTCTCGCCACTCCTTAGGTGCTGCCTGTGCCGCTTGGCTAGAAGTAGTGTCCATCGCCTCGTCCGAGGCGCCGGGCCGTTGTTCCAGCAAGCGGTGATGGCTTTGTGTTGGCTTCGTCTGGGCAGACGAGGCCTTTGGCCCTACCAGAGAGGAGTTCGATGGGACCTCTTTCCCCTCTGAACTGCACTGGCAGGTGGCAGAGCTTGGAGAGGCCTCCGGTGTGGCCGAGTTATTGGAGGCCGAGGAAGCCTTGGCTGCTCCCGCCATGGGGGCTGGTGGTAGTCACCACGGCACACTACGCGTGGCTTGGGCGGCCACCTGATGGCGTTGTGGTGCTGCCCCCCGTCGCACCACTTCGGCATAAGATGCTCTCTATGCAATAGATGTAGAAATACGTTGTGCAGCTTCACGAAACGTTATATTCTCCCTGACTTTTGTGGTATCTTTTTCTGTCTTCCAGACTGGACAAGCTCTAGAATATGCATGGTGGCTGTCGTGGCAGTTCGCACAGAGCACCTCTTCCTGGCTGCAGTTATCAGTACCGTGGCCTGTTCCGCCGCACTTTGCGCATGTCAGCTGCCCTCGACAGTTCAGTGATCCATGATCGAATCTCTAGCCTTTAAAACAACGTCTCGGGTTTGGGATGTAAGGTCGCACATGAAGTTTAACATATCCGGTTTCAATAGTCTCAGGTAAAGTAGTTGAGCTGAAGGTAAGGATCAAGTGCTTCGCTGCTATTTCATTATTCTTGCGTCTGATTCTGATACGGTGCACTTTAATTACACCCTGGTCCTTCCATCCATCAAGCAGTTCATCTTCGTTCAATGTCATCAAGTCTGCGTCTGAAACTATGCCCTTCACTGTATTCATAGTACGATGTGTGGTCACAGAGACGGGGACATTGCCAAACGCTGCAAGGTGTGCTAGTTTGTCGTACTGGTCCTTGTCTTTTATTTCCAGGAGAATATCTCCACTTGCCATCATTGTCGCCTTATAACTGGTGCCAATAGTCTCTTTCAGGCTCTTTTATTTATTGATTATTTACAGACACTGCAATCCCCGAAGGAATTTTAGCAGGGTGAAAACAACATCATGGTGCAGGTGTAGGCAACAAAATAATTAAAATGGAATACATAGCTTCAAGGGGAAAAATACAACAAAATGGATTGTTTAAATGAACAAAGACATTGTTCATGTTCGCATTCGCTATCGCACACGCAAATATTTAAACTATTGCACACACAACACCTATATAAACATCAATGAATTAACTAAGACTCAGTAAAACAAAATACAGCTATAATATATAGGAAGACATACTTCAGCCTTTAAAGCGATTAGCAGATGTGAGCAGTAAATGAAGACAAAGAAGGTTGAGTAACTGCGGTATTAGTCAAGTTATTCCATTCAGTCACAGTCCTAGGAAAAAAGGATTATTAAAACAATTGTTTCTTACGCGAAATGGTGTACTTCTTAATTGATGCCTCTGTCTTTTGGCATACCCGGAAGAAAAAGTAAGGATATCAGAAAGGCTAATATTGTAATGTTTACTTATGAGCTGATACAGCAATTTTAATCTGGAAATGCGATTGCGTTCTGTTAGTGCAGGCAAGTTCGCTTGTTTTAGAAGTTCTGTCACAGATGTACGGGAGTAGTCATTAAAAATGAAGCGGGCTGCCTTCCTCTGCACCCGTTCAAGATTCGTGATGTTAGTCTGTGTATAGGGATCCCAAATTATAGCTGCATATTCTAGCACCGGCAGTAGAATTGTTTTGTATGCCAATAAACGAACGGGATACGTGGATAGTTTTAAGGCCCTTCTAAGAAAAAACAGTTTACGGCAGGCATTAGACGTTACTTTATCAATGTGCCGATTCCCTTTCAGGTCGTTAGTAATCCACAGACCAAGGTTTTTATATTCTGTTACCTCAGAGAGGAAAACATAGTTAGCCGAGTAATTAAAGCCAAGCTTATTCTTTTTGCGAGTAACGCGCATAAAAACAGCTTTCTCAAAATTCACTGGCATCTGCCAATCATCACAACAGGCAACAACTTTTCGAAATGCATCATTGAGTAACGTTTGATCAGAACCACTATTTATTTCTGAGTATAAAACACAGTCATCTGCATATAATTAAACTTAACAGGGAGATAAAGTTACGAGGTCATTTATATAGAGCAGAAAGGGGTGGTGAAATTGTTGTCGCTTTCGTTGAAGGTTGCTCAGAGTGCAGGACGTGCTATTTTGGAAACGTTTCTTCGTTTTGCGGTATAAAAAAGAAGTTGCATCGGTGCGTACCTTGTCGGGGCACGATCGATGCAAAAATGGTTCAAGGGTCCCATGAGAGGAAGTTAGTTGTTCGACAGTGGCGCCTACCACCCACCACTGAGCCCAACAAAGGGACGTGGCAGAACATGTGAACCAGTCTGCGCAACGTCAGTAGTACACCGCTACTATAACCTAATATATCTATGCAAGGTTGGATTTCAACAGCAGGTTAACCCTTGCCGCCAGGAAAATTGGAAGTTACTAGAAGAGAGCAGAAGACTGGACAGATGTAGAGAAAGAGGAAAAGACGAAGGTGTGGAGAGAGAGAGGGAGAGACAGGAAAAGACGACTGCGGATTTCCCCCGGGCGGGTCAATCCGGAGGTGCCGTCTACGTGAAGTCGGAGCCAAAGGGGTGTGTTGCCTCCTCCGGGGGGCCTTAAAGGTCCAATCCAACGGGATCGGCTCAACCCCCAGAATGCCCTTTTCCCCGGACACGGCTCAGCCACGCACGGCGAGGCGTGGGAGAGGGTCGAAACACCCCGATTGGCTCGGGTCCGTGGTGTCACCACACACCAAACGCCTGCTAACGCAGACGCCCGTGTGGGGCCATTTCAGTAACTCCAACGAATACGACGTCGAAGATTGACTGTCTTTGTACGAGAGGGTGAGTGCGCAAAATAAATGGGACGATACTCAGAAGCTCTGCTACGTGAACTTCTACCTCACTGGTTTTCGCTAGCGTGTGGCATAAAACCACAAATTTGAGTTTCGCACCTGGTCAGATTTCAAGTCGCGCATTACCCAAGCCTTTGGTCGCCCCGCGGTGCAGAAGCCCCGTGCCGAAGAGTGCTTGGCAGCCATTCGCAGCAACCAGAAGAAAGTCTCACGAACTACATAGAAGACACCGCGGACCTTTGAATGCGCGTTTATTCATCAATGACAGAGTCCGACAAGATTCCACTCTCCAAAAAACCGCGCATCGTCGTCGAAGTCGCTGATATTTGCTGGAGCTATGACGAACTCAACAGACAATGCCTCCTTACTTGACGTCCTTCCATGCATGAGGCCTCCGTGTGAAGTTTAGCTGCTGCTACCTGCAACGAACGTCTCCTGGGCGAAATTGAGGATTTAATACGCGCTGTAGTCGACAGGCTGCTATCTACCATCACGTCCAGTACATCCTACGTACGCCGCCACATCAGTGCCTAACATGGAATCCTGGCGTACACCAGACAATCTCCCGGTCTGATACTTTTGTGGTATCCCTGGTCATGTGGTGCGGCTTTGCCACCATCGCTTAGGGCTTCATTGTGCTTCCCAGTGTTCCATCTTCGCCCTTCTCGCCACCGAGTGACTCGCGTTTGCCGTCTACATGCATCACTCTTGCTGCCCGTGAGGGTCGCTCGCCATCTCCACGACGTCGTTCCCTGTTTCCCACGCGTCGTCGACCTGCCTCTGCGGAGCAGGAAAGCTAGCTGCCACAGTTCAAGAGACGGGAACGTTTCAGTCGAACAACACAAGACCTCGCTCATCATCCCCGGTAGCCAGAAATTTTTTTCGGGGACGGGGGGCTTGGAATTTTCGACGGGCAGGAGGGTGGGAGTCGCAGCGTCTCTGTGTGTCTATATATATATATTGATACTGCATCCCATCTTCATCTGTTCCCGATTTCCTGAGTGAGCTATCCAAGCTTCTTCATGGCATATCTCTTGAGCATAAGCAAGTTTTAATGCTTGATGATATTAATATTAATTTACTGGACATCGATAATGGCAATACAACTGCCTATACTGACTGTTTGGCTGGCTTCGGATTTGAATCGTTAATTACTTCTCCCACTAGGTACTCTACACATGGAAGCTATACGCTTCTTGATCATGCTCTAACTAACATCGCACCTTCTCCACTCGCGGGTGTCATAGGTACGCATATCACAGACCATTTGCCTGTATTCGTCGCAGTCCAGGCCGAGATTCCTCAATCCAACTCAATCTACTTCTCCTCGAAGTTAGACAATGATGGCTTTGTTAGCACCATATCAGGTACGGATTGGTCATCGATTAAATCCATGGAGGACCCAGAACTAGCTCTTGAAAGCTTTGTTCCATCTTTTCAGAAGCTGTCCGCACTAACACAACAACCGTCAAAAGCTGAAAACATTTCAAGTTTACCAGTAATCCGTGGGTAACGAAAGGTCTGCTAACCAGTATGAGAAAAAAAGAAATCTTATACAGAAAGACTAAAAAGAAACCTTTCAATCTTCGTTTGGCTGCTCGATATAAACCATATTGTAATACGTTGAATAATTTGCTGAAGCAGTCCAAAAAATTATGTTATGAAAACGAATTTGCAAAGTATAGGGGAAACCCTAAAAAGCAGTCGGAACTGCTTAAAAACTTTATGAATTCCCCAAAAGCTGATGTTACCTGTAATAGTATAAATTACGAGGGCAAATCTATAAGTGATGCTTCTACCATAGCAAACTCTTTCAGTGACTACTTTTATGACATATACAACAGACGTCAAACAGCTTCTGCTTATCCGATGACACGATGTAATCGCTCTTTCTTCCTGTTTCCAGTAACTACCGATGAGGTATGCTCTGTTATATTAGCTCTGAAGAACACTAGTGCTGGTTTAGATAATATTTCTGTTTTCCATCTGAAAATTGCTGCATCTTTCGTTTCTGAGACACTCAGCATTATAATAAATAGTATTTTCAAAAGCGGCATTTTTCCTAGTTCACTAAAAAGGCTAAAATAATTCCGGTATTTAAGAAAGGTGGTAAATCTGAAGTGTCTAATTATCGTCCTATTTCTATCCTATCATCACTGAGCAAAATTGTCGAAAAATTATTTTGTAAGCGGTTAAATGCTTACTTAAAAAGTTCAATTTGTTTAATCCCTGTCAATTTGGTTTTCGTACGGGCAGTTCGACTAACTTAGCTTTATTATCCCTAACAGACTACATTCGTTACTCACTTGACAATGGAAATTTGTTCCATCAGATTTTTTGGACTTTACTAAAGCTTTTGATACGATTAATCATAACATCTTTTTTGTAAAGTTGGAGGCACTTGGCATTACTGGTCCCGTCCTGAACCTTATAAAATGTTACCTGCTTAAAAGAGAGCAAACAGTATTTACTGGTGGAGTTTATTCTAATAACAAAATTATTAATCAAGGTGTACCGCAGGGATCTATACTGGGTCCCTTACTGTTTTCCATATATATTAACGACTTACCATCACGTCTTAACTCTGCACAGTGTGTGCTGTATGCGGATGACACTACCATCTCATTACATAATAAATCTCTACCCAGCTTAGTCTCGAAACTAAACAGTGAACTTGAACGAATTGTTGCGTGGTGTGTTTCGAACCAATTAATCATCAATCCTAACAAAACTACGTTTATGATCTTCAGAAATGTGCACAAAATACTACCAAACAGACCTGCTTTAATTTTAGATGGTTATATCATCCCGGACTCTAGCTGTGTATCTTTCCTGGGCATTAAACTATATTGCAACCTTAAGTTTTCTGATCACATTGCTTTCATTAAACATAAATGTACATTCGGTATCAGAGCACTAATTAGATCAAGATGATATTTCTCTAAAGGTGCGTTATTATCATTATATTTTGCCTTCATTCACAGTCACATCATCTACGGCATTGTCTCCTGGGGTAATACGTATCACTGCCATTTATCATCTATTCAGCACTTGCAAAACCAAGCCATTCGCATCATCACTAACAGCAACTTCTTCACAAATGCCTCTCCATTACTTCGTGACCACAACATATTAAATATAGGAGGCTTGTTTAGGTATCATCTCACTATTATGTTTCATAAACTGCTTAATCATCAGCTCTCATACGATTTTATTGATTCTAGATATCTTACTAATACAAATAATACCAGGTTTGCACATAGATCTAACTTTCTTTTGCCTATTGTACATACTAACTATGGCAAAATGACCTCGGCATTCACTGCCATAAAACTGTGGAATGATTTACCCCTGTCTGTGAAGACTTCATCTTTTCATTCATTCAAACATGCCATTAAACGTTTATACTTGGAAATGTAAATTAACCCAATTCAGCATATCGCTACTTATATGCTTCTTTTCGATCATCACAATGGATCATTTGTATTATAATTACATTTTTTTGGTTATTGTACTTTGCCACTGCGATTCAGTATATGTACTATTGGATATTTTTGTCTTTTTTGCGTTTCCTTTTTTTGTTGTTGTGGCTGTTCACCTGCCTAGCTGCTTTCCTTTTTATTACTTCTTGTGAACTATTATTAACCGAGGGTCCCGCTGCAGTCATCGACTATGGGACCCTCGTCTGTATATTTTGCTGTATTCCCATTATTATGTATCATAGAATATTAATAAATGACTTTGACTTTGACTTTGCAGGCCAATATGCTGGCCCATACAGGAGGGGCAATACAATAATACAATGACAAGTATTCACAAAAGACTTACAATGCAAGAAGAAAAAAAAGTGCATAAAAGGATACAACCTATACTTAAAAATAACGCCTAATACTATAAGCCATTAAAGAACGAAAGGCTTGCTTTGCACAACAATTTACACAGGTGATAAACTACGTAGACCATACAGACAACTACAGACAATACAGACAACTCTTCAGACAATAGCAGGGCACTGCACACAGCATGGGATTCATGACAGAATTGCAAGAAAAGTTTAAACACAGCTCATAGTTATACTCAATTTTAAGAAAAATGGTTTTCTAATGCTTTTGTAAAGTTTCTCGATTGTATGACGTGAATAGGTAGAGAGTTCCATTCTGTTATGGAGCGCGGGAAAAAACTGTTCATGTGAGATGTGGTCTTGGCAAATATTGGCTTAAGAGAAAGGTTGTGTCTGTGTCTAGTCGACCGTGTTTTTTGGAACTGGCATAATTTCGGAACGAAAATATGCCTGTGACGCATACGAAACTTTCGCAGACGGCAATGTATCGATGAAATCTAGTAGAAAGACATCTATTTCCCCGACACTGCGAAGATACATCAATTGCGCACGCTACTACCTTGATTATAATTTCAAAAGAAAGTATAATGATCGACGTACACATACGCATGAAATGCTGTAAATAATTCATGATATAAGGCGCAGCCGGGAAGAGCGGGCAGCATACCTGCGCTAGGTAAGCTGAAAACAACGCTATCACACACGCATTTTTTGAAACCATTTGTGAATTGATCGTGGCATTGCCCTTGTAAACTCCAGAAGACTTTCTCCAACTTAACATGCTAGTAGACATACAGGACGACATTTTATTATATATTTCGTATTTATGGTTTCCTCACCCAAACTTACCAGTTCGTTACATTATAGAGGTGCTTCTTTCACCAAATTTTCCATTCATTTGCAGGAAGAACAGACATTCGCCTGCGATTGTGAATCTAAGCACCTCCAGATCCATCTGTCTGTCCAGAATATATTACCACGTTTTGAAAAGAAATAAGCCTATTGCGTTACAGAAAAATGCCGTCGTCATTAAGATAGTAGGCCTCCCGATACGTGGTTTTGTCTCCACTAAACTCCCGAACATCACCAGGCCGACCCTTTCACGAATAATTGCTGGCACATTTATTACGCTGAAACACTTAGTAAAATATTTGTTAATATTGAGGAAGCTTTTTATGCTGTTTGCCACTTCACACTTCTAGCCAGATAAATTAAAAATCCCACGGTGCTGTTGGGGCTAACGCCAGTTTAATCCTACAGTTACTACGAAGCATGCGGAATGCAAGTTGTGGTGGATAAATTTGATTTGGAACTCAATGAAGTGAACTCCGGAGTATTGAGATGTCCCTACTTGGCGCAAAGGGGGAGGCGGTTCTACGCCGCGATGCTTCATAAATACCACAAATACGCTACGACTCCCTTCGAAATGCTTCACGTAATGCCACTATACTCGCTCACACCCCTCTGGCCACACACCTCAACAACCACCTAACCGAACTGGATTCGCGCTATGGCCGGGAGGAAAAGAGGCAACAGCCTTAATTAAGTCAACAAAACATGGGATTTAATATGTCAACATGATCAAAGTATACAATCAACAATTAGTAGCCAACATAATGATGCCATGCAAACAAAGCGCAAGGTAACGCATAGTGTAGCACAGGAATTAACAGGGCAAACAAACTCCTCAATGAACGGCCGATACAATGGGTAAAACAGCTCATAAACTCACGGCGCAATGTCTTAAGTACGCTTGCTGCTGCCATCTAAAGGAACGCCGTATCTGGGTGGGCTCCATCCGGTGCATAGGTCTCGTCGCTAGCCTGTGGAGTGGTGCTTGGGTAGGAACTCGGATGTCGCCGCAGCTCATGCATTTTCGCAGCTCATTCCTGCTCGCATCATGCTCTCGCAAGGACTACATCGTCTCTCCAAGTTTGGAGAGCCGAACGGCCAGGTTCGCACGAGGGATCGCAAAGGAAGCTTACTTTTTGACATGACGCAAGTTCACTGCCTCTCTTCGAGTCTCTCGAATCTCCAAAATTCTGCCCTCTCCTCTGTCCCGAGACGAGTTTTGCTCCCCGACAGCTCCGCCTCAGCAGGGCGTCTATCCAATGGTTGTCTGCGGCAACGTGGGCGGCAGAAAACGCACCAGTTTAAACCGCCGTGCGACTATTGTTTGCGACCTGCCTCCACATTGTAATGCAGTACGAGCTCCTCTCCAAAAATATAGAAAGCAAAATATAAACATGCACAAAATTCGATATTCGGACAGGAGGACGTTGGACAGCCTAACTGGCAACACTTGTGCGTAGATTACCGTAACGAGCGTTAGCTACCACCGCTTTTATTCCGAAACACTCCAGGTGCAAGCAATATGGCACCGCCTATGCGCCCTGACGCTGGAAGTGCCCGGTGAAAAGACGCACCTGTCCGCAGTCGCTCCTTAGTAGCCGGTCAGATGTGGGCGCCTGGAAATCAGTTCTGCTTACTGCATTGCACGGTGATCGAAACATACCGGGACACTTGGCTTTGTTCGAGCACTTATGAGCGCGCTGGGTTCGCTTTGGCGTCCGCATTCTGTCGTCTTCAAGGTCGCCGCCTAATACACACTCTCACTTGGGGCCGCCGCGCAAGCGTCAGCTCTGCTGTAAAAGCGCGGTTTCCGCAAAACTCACGGGTAAAGAAAGCCCCAGCGAATCTCTGACCGCAGCGCAGCCGAAAAATAGAATCGTGTCTTTCCCGTGTCTCGTCTCACCGACGCCCCTCGGGGCGTCACAATGGCACAGGGATCGGTATTAGGTCCAATATTTCCTTATCAATGATGTTCGCCATAAGCTTTCAACTTACGAAGTTCACAAATGTACTCACTTGATGCAGCACTAGCATCGACAATTGCTAGATTATCACCTACTGCTAGCCCTATCTCACTGGTTTTTGCAAATTGAACGGTCATATGTTTTAACCTTACGCGTTCGCTTGCTACACTAAGTTGACGATATTACATGCCTAGCGGTCGATTTAGGCACATCAAAGTTAAAAAAATGTTCGTATAAGAAAGCTTTCCTATGGTTCTTACACGCTGGTCTATACGCGTGGCAATATTTCCCTATGACGTTCACCGGCCTTCGTACGTTTTTTTTTCTTATATTGCTGTCACTTAGGTTGCTGTTGAAAATCATGGGGGCTCATGCAAATAACTTATTTGGCACCCTTACTAAACGAGGTCCAAGAATATTGAGTTTCCTTCTGCCTAACAGAGAAGTAATATCGCGTTCAGTGAGTTACATGTTAAAGACAGGCAATATTTTCGTCCCCAATTCCGCGACCCAGGCAAGCAAATAAAGGTAGTACATACAACCCTCAATTTTAACTATTCCAGTAGTGAATAATTGCAGGACTTTCTCGGTGCTTTAACTTGGAACTGAATTAACAGTTGCGCGAAATTTTCGTATTTCATGCATCCAAACGCTAGTTTCTTCAAAATAGAGCGGCCTAATAAATCTATTTACTTGAATGAGCAGAGGCTCGATGTGGGCAAGTTTGTTCTGCATGGTTGAAATGCCTGTCCTATGTACATGTTTTTTTTCTCCCCTTTCTCTTGCGCTCTTTTTTCTTCATGGAATTCATTTGCGCTTTTGCTTTATATGTAGCCTTCTCTGCTCGATTTGTTCGACCAGATACTGCAGTCGAAAAAGGTATTGGTATCAAGAGATTTCTTCTCATTTTATTTTCCCATTGGCCACTCATGGATTGTCTGAAGTACTGATTGATCGATCAGTCGTTTCGGCGACTGTAGTTATTTCGGCTGTTATGTTTACAACCCGCTGTATATTGTATTAAAGAAATGAAATGATTTCAAATTAATTTCCTGGCTTGGTGAAATTAATAAGGCATCGTATGACTTCATGTGAGCAATCACTTTTAGATCATATAATTTGTTCATGTTCATCACTTTTAGATCATATAATTTGTGGAACTGATATGAATGTTTTCGCCGGAGTGTATGACGTCGCTATTGCTGATCACTGCCCCACTTTTCTGTTTATGCCTAATGCTAATCTCGGACCTTCGTGTCACAATTACCCAAAACGAGTTAGGCGGACAAATTACGCTGAAATACGCAAATTACTTGAGTGTACGGATTTTAAAGTCTTGTACCACACCAATGCTCACACTGAATGGGAAAAGTTTATCGGTCATATAATGGATGTAATTAGCCAATCAACACAAGAATACACAGGCCGCAGACACAAGGAAGCAATATGTCCTTGGGTGACGCGGGACATCCTGAATGTTATAAAGAAAAAAGATGCATATTTCACTAGATGGAAACAAAATAAAACAAATGAATACTATAAAAAGCAGTTTAAACACTTCAGAAACAAATGAGTCGGAATGCTAAGGAAAGCCAAAAAGCAGTATTACAGTGCTAGATTAGTACAACAGAGCGGCGATGTCAAGCAGGTATGGAAGCTAGTGCGTGAAGTTACGGGAATAGGCGTGAAAAAGCACATTGCTCCTGATAACCCTACAACAAGCACCGCTGATAACTTCAATAAGTTTTTTACCAATGTTGGTAACAACTATTCATCTCAGTCTCAAGCAGCTTTTCTACATTCTTACGATCAGAAAGTATTTGGTGAATACTTCGAGCTCACTAGCGTAACCTCTGAGGAAATTCAGTCAGAAATCCTCAAGCTTCCATGCAATAAAGCCGTTGGCATGATGGCATCACTGCAAAGGTGCTGAAGGAAAACGCAGACCTTCTTTCGGAGCCTCTCTCCCACATCATGAATAACTGCCTTGAAAATGGAACTTACCCAAACATCCTAAAGATTGCGAGGGTAGTACCTATCTACAAATCCGGGGATCGAGAAAATCCGAGCAGTTATCGTCCCATCTCGGTGCTCAGCATCGTAAACACGCTTTTTGAAAAAATAATTAAGTCCCGTCTCTGCCGCTTTCTAAGCTCAAATGACCTAATCTGCACCGAACAACATGGTTTCATCACAAATAGATCCAGGACCACAGCTGTTTTTACTCTAGCACAGTTCGTCAACTCAGTACTTCATGATAATGAAATTGCCGTCAGCGTTTTTCTGGATATCAAAAAAGCATTCGATACGGTTTCCCATTCCATACTACTAAAGAAATTGGAATTTCATTATGGCTTTACCGACAAGACACTTCAGTTTTTTTCTAGTTATCTGGCAGGTAGAAAACAATGTGTTGTGTTTGATCGCATATCCTCAGACTTTAGAAAAATAACATGTGGAATACCCCAGGGAACCGTGCTAGGCCCTATGTTATTTTCGTTATACATAAATGATCTACCGTCTGTTCTTTCATGCAAAACCATAATGTACGCTGATGACACCGCATTACTTTTTCGAGGTAACTCTCTCCGTACGCTAAAAAAACAAGTCACGGCAGAGTTATCCCATATTTCCACATGGTTCGCCCGCAACAGGATTGCATTACATATAGCCAAAACTAAGTACGTTATATTTCATTCCAGGAGAAAAAATCTAGATTATAGCCATCTGCACTTGGAAATTAACAACACGCCCATTGAGCGAGTTTCCACGTTTAAATACTTGGGGGTTCAAATAGACGAAAACATGAATTGGAAGGATGAGGTTAATTACATATCCAAAAAGCTCGCTTTCGCATGCTTCACGCTCATTAAAGCCAGATGTCACTTTCCATATAACGTGCTTCGATCATTATACTTCTCTATATTTCACTCTCAAATCAGTTATTGTAGCGAGATATGGGGCTTTACTTATCCAACGTACATCGAACCGATCGTACGGTAACAAAAACGTGCCCTACGAATCATTACGTCTTCTGCTACCACAAGCTCGGATCTGTTTTCCTCTACTCGGATACTGCCTTTCACGTCTCAGCGAAATTATAAAACCGCAGTATTGATAAATTCAATCATTAACACCAACATTCCACTACATGTGAGTACGTTTTCTGCACCTACTCGCAACACAAGGCATGCAGGCAATGGCAACTTTAACCTTCCCAATTGTAGGAATGTATATGGCGAACGGTTAATTCAGTTCATTGGTGCTAAAATTTGGAACACAATTCCAATTGAAGTTAAACTTGCCCGCAAATTCAATTCGACCTGCAAAATACATTTTGTCAATCACTCGTGTTCTTGACCACAGTGAAGATGACGTCCATAATGTCTCACCTGGTACATATCTCTCCCTTTCTTGTTTCTTTTTTTTTTCTTCTTTGTTCTGATGCAAGTTCGACTGTTATTTATTCTTCAACGCAGCCTTATGCAAAAAATTACAGCATATCCACGGAGTGAATGATGATGAGTGGGCGAAGCTCGGGATGTGCATCGTAGATCGTGCCGAGTTCCGGATTAATTTAGTTAACGTGCATGCTACGAATCCTCACGGTTCAACTATGCACAATGCACAAGTGAAATCTCCCACCGGCACTTCATTGCAAGTCAAGATGCAGTGTATATATATATATATATATATATATATATATATATATATATATATATATATATATATATATATATATATATATATATATGGGTTTTGCCGGTGAGCGCTTCTCCAACGCGAGCAGTCGGTATTTCTCAATCAAGAAACTCGCTAGGAGACGCTGCCTGCGCTAACGTTGTCTCTCGCGTTTGCCGGGGCAGTGTCGAATTTGCCGGGGAGCGCGTGGCTCCCGGCGCTCGCGGCGAGGGCGAGCGCCAGGTGCCACGCGCTCGCCCTCGGCGCGTGCGTGCGCTCCAGCAGGCACGCGCCGGTGGCTACCTACTACTAACTACTACTACTACTACTACTACTACATACATCGGGGACGCACGAAATGGCTGCTAATGGGGAATGAGAGACAGAAGAATTGGACTTTTAGTTAACGCGCACGCTGCGAATTTTTTATTGTTCAACAACGCACAGGAGAAATCTCCCACCGGCACCACCTTGGAGGTCAAAGCGTAAGACTGGTTACGCACTACTACGACTACGACGAGGGACGAACGGGTGCCGCTTTAAGGAGCTTCGCCCCTAAAATTCTGCCCATTCTTTTCGGGTGCCCTGTCTTTTGTACTTTTTTACACAATGTATGCCATTAGTTCTTCTTTATTACTTCGGTACTTAGGACTTAGCAGCAATTTCGTATTTATTGTTATGTGCGTTTCATTATATATAATATACCTTTGAAGCTACTCAATCATTGAACTTGTATAAAGATTCATAATCATATCATGTGCTCCTCTGCTCCTGACATGTAAAAAATATTCATGTATTAGATTGGACCAGTAACTAGCCACACAGGCTAATGGTCCAAATACTTTGTAACCACTTTTGTACTAAGTTCATTGAATAAACACTGATTGATTGAATAGCAAGGGACTATTCAAACTTTATCAGAGAATTCACATGTACACCATACATGTCATCTTAGCCACTTTACAAAGCCACTGTTTTGTCAGAGGATATAAGGTATCATGTAAGTACAAATCAGTCGAAGAAAAGGGCTTAGCATTCGAGGTCTCCCTCATTTGTTGGCGCTGCGAAGATTTCGTTTCATTCATTTCATTTTAATATACTGTCAGCCTGATTGGGCTATAACAGGGGTGGAAGAATAAAAAATACAAACATACATATTGAGAAATAACAACTCCTATACAATCATCTATATTAAACATGTAACAGTGATTGGCAGCGGATAGCCACAAAACACCAGTCAGAAGCACAAGCATAAAGTAAACCATATATACAAGCATAAACGAGCATAAAATGAACTATATATCTTGGAACAACGCGTCTTTCAGCTTTTTGACAAACGAAGGTCATATTCAGATGACACAATGGAGTTTGGCAGCCTATTCCACTCACTGATCGCCCGCGGAAAGAAACTGTACTTAAAGCAATCGTTGTGGGATCTGGGGGGCGGAATGTACATGTTGTGGCGGTGTCTTGATGTTTCCCCTGTTTTTATTTCTATGTACTTTCATTTCTCAATTTTTACTTGTTCTTTAATTATTAGAAAGAGTAATTTGAGCCTTTCACACTCAGTTCTTTTCTCTAGTAGTTGAAGGTGGGCTTGTTTACAAAGCTCAGTAGGGGAGTGGAAATGCTAGTACCTGTTAAATAGGAAACGCGAAGCGAGTCTTTGTATTCTGTCAAGTTTAGTGCAATTAGCTTTTGTATATGGATCCCAAACTACCTTTGCGTACTCCATAATTGGCCGTACAAGATGAGCTTCCCAGAAGACGGAGAGACGCTGCTGTCTTTGAGACATATTGCCGGGAAAGCGACGATACGAATATGGTCACGTCTTGAATGAATGTCGCGACCGCCGCTGCTGGTAGCAGAGTTGTTGACCCTTGTGCATGCTCGGCGATGAACCGCAGCGCGGTATTTTTGTCCACTTGCTATTCCGTGGTTCACTTGCTTGTGGATAACACCGCAAAGCAGTGCTGTGCAGTCGGAAGGTTGGTTGAAATTTCCTCTGCTCCATAGTGCACGGAAGGGGACACGCCGTGCGCGCAAATTGCGACCATATGCAAGTCGTCAAGAAAAATGACGAAAGCGAAGCTGTATTGGGCCACCCAAGTAGGGGCACTGCTCAACAAGAAAAAAATAAACGCATGCACTGTACGACATATTCCCCACGCGAGCGCATACAACGCACGAAGAGCGTCATCGCCCCACAGAAACAGGAATAAGAGGGAAGAATGGTGGGGCAGCACAGGGGAAGGCGTTGCACAGGGAACAGCGGCATACTTTGTGCTTGGTTCGCTAGCTCGATGACCTTAGCCCGCGAACGTTTCACCCGTAGCAAAACGAAGCACGTTTCCGGGTACGCAGACTCGCCATATTCTTCCATCACCGCAGAGAGCTAATTGTCAACACATTGCCGAAGCGCCTGTCTACACCGGCGCTGTACTGAGAAGACTACAGGCTCGCCTTTCAGGCTCTTATCGCAGCACACTTTGCCGATAAATGACAGGTGCCCCTCGTTTGCCACCACCGTTTCCTGCAGACTAACAACTTTCCCTGCCATAGAGTGACAAGTCAACTTTTTTTGTAAGTTGAAAGAGCCGCGAGACGCGAATGCCCATAGCCGCACCTTTCCGGAATGGGCACCGTTGTTCGTGTATGTGATGGGCCAGCATAGATACGCAGTGGGGCACCGGCTGGAGAAATTTCGGGGGTGGCGCGGGGGTTGCTTCACCGGTGAGCCCATGCCTGCCTACGCCACTGTCCCCCACAAATGTTATCGATATGTCTGTGGAAGGAGTCGCTACACTTGCATTAGTTGACACAGGCGCCGCCGTTTCAGTGATTGCAGAATGTGTTTGCCACAGGCTTCGAAAAGTAACGATGCCCTTGTCTGCATTATCACTACGGAGAGCAAGTTCACAGTGCATTACCCCTGTTGCTGCATATACCGCCCGCATCGTGATTCAAGGATATCGGCACACAGTCGAGTTCGTCGTCCTCTCACCTGGCTGATACGACGTAATTTTGCGGTTTGGCTTCCTTTCCGATGATCAGGCCGTCATCGACTGTACTCGTGCCCAAGTTGAATTTTCTCTAGAGGCTTTCCGATATCTGCTTACACACGCTTGACGATCTCGATGACAACGTGGTCATAACCGAGGATACAACGATCCCGCCATAGTCTTCGGTGATTGCGACAGCTTGCACTAATTACGTCACCGATACTACAGTCCTCTTCGTACCATCGCCCATTTTTGTTCACCGACGATGTTCGCTTCCCTTCGCTCTCCTGTCAGTGGTGGCTGCACTCAACTCCTGGTTTCCAACACTAAGGCCGTGCCCCTCACGTTACTTCGTGGCGAGTGCCTTGGAGGTCTTCAGTATGCCGATTCTGTGATTATCTTCGACGCACCATTCCACAGCCCCAGTACAAATGTGAACACCATGGCTTACAGTTCATTATGCTGCCAGCCTGCACCAGACGTCTTTGATCGATCACTAGATGCCCTCCTGAGTGCTGCTTACCGCTCAGAGCTTCTCAGCCTGTTACAAAAATATATGTCGATATTCGACTGCCAACAGGAGAAACGAGGTCGCACGACGACTGTGCATGACGAAATCGACACCGGCACCCGCGCGCCATTGCGCCAGAGGCGCTATCATGTGTCCCCTGCGGAGCGCAGTGTTATCGAAGACCAAGTTAGCAAAATGCTTAAGCATGCCGTGGTGCAACCGTTCCAACAGTCCCTGAGCGTCACCTGTATTCCTAGCAAAGAAAAAAGACAGCTCCATCAGATTGTGCGTCGACTACCGACATCTGAATAAGATAACTCGTAAAGACGTCTACTCCTTACCACATATCGATGACGCTCTCGGTTGTATGCAAGGCGCCGAGTATTTTTCCTCGCTCGAATTACACTGAGGCAACTCGCAAGTCCTTATGGCTCCAGCCCATCACCCGAAGACAGCTTTCATCACGACAGACGGCTTATATGCCTTTAACATTATGCCATTCGGGCTTTGAAATGCCCCTGCTACTTTCGCATGAATGATGGACAACATCCTTCGAGGGCTAAAATAGAAGACATGCTCATGTTACCTTGATGGTGTGGTCGTATTTGCTCCAGATTTTGCCTGTGATCTCTGCCGTCTCAAAAATGCCCTGCTGTGCACCACTAACGCAGTCCTGCAGCTCGAGGAAATGTGAGCTGCTTGGCTGCATAACGAGAATTCACGGAACGTGGCATCGAAAGATGTCATTCTACCAGACGCTTCGAAAATTCCCGCCGTCACCGAGTTCCCACTTCCCACATACCTGAAGGAAATCCGAAGCTTTATCAGGGCTTTGTTCTTTCGTCGTTTCATACGCAATTTCGCAACGATCATTGCTCCTTTGACTCGGTTACTCCGGGGCGATGCATTCCTTTCCGCTTGGTCCTGTGCTTGCAAGAAAGCCTTTACAACAATGCGCCGTTTGCTCACTTCGCCCCCCGTACTGCTCCATTACGACCCCAACGGCCGCAAATGTTTGTTAGTCGTCTCCCGCCCACTGCGCACACAGGTCAGCTCTCCTCTCCATTCCGACCAGCAATGTGCCCAGGCTGGCCTCCCCAAAACTTACGCGAGGCTCTGCACGCGCTTTTAATGGCGCTGCATGTATAAATTTGTGCGAAAGTAGATTCGCCCGTACACAGCGTGTCGGCGCCTCAGGCTTCCAGTTCCTCGTTGTTCTGGTCCATTGCAGCGAATTCCTTGTCCGCCTCGACCATTCCACCGCGTCGGCATAGACTTCTATGGTTGTCTTTCCTATACACAAGCTGGCAATCGCTGGATTATCGTCGCTGTCGACCACCTCACGCGCTATGCAGAAACGGCGGTGCTGGTAACAGCGACATGGTGCACCACGGGTACTTCTGTGTGACAGAGGGCGCGCACTTCATTCAAAAGTTCCCAAAGCTCTTCTGACAGCTTGCCATACCATCAATCACACACTACAGCTTATCATCCCTAGACGAACGGCATAACTGAACGGTCCAATCGCACATTGGGCGACATGCTATCCATGTATACATTGCATCGGACCACACCAAATGGGACCTCGTTTTGGCCTATGTAATGCACGCTTACAATACCGCTTCACAATTCACAACGGGATTTTCAGCATTTTTCCTCGTGTATGGCCGTCAACCTACCGGCACGCTCGATACCCTTCTCTCCTACCGGCCTGACCCATCATAGGGCTCGCCTCAGGTCCGAAGCCTCCATGTACGCCGATAATGCCGTCAGCTGGCCCGTTCGTTCACGGCGCAAGACGAAAACTTCCCAGAATTCCGTCCCGATGATGACCGTACTGCTCGCGCCTACCTGCCGGACTCATTAGTTTAGTTGTGGATACCTTCAAGCACCCCTGGTCTCTCCTCGAAACTGCTCGCCAAATATCATGGACTCTACCGCCTCGTTCAACAGACTACGCCTGTCAACTACGCTGTCATGCCGGTCACGCCGTATACTGACCTAGGGCGTCCTGGGCGGGAGACAGTGCACGTCCATTGGTTGAAGCCTTACTACGACCCTGTTATCCTAACCACGAAAAGAGTCGCCAGGATGGCTCCTTGTTCTCGCAGGGGCGGTTGTAGCAAAGAAATGGGGCCCGCCTTATGGACGCACTATCATCACCGTATTACCGACGAAGAGGGGCTCGCGCTCTCGCTGGCCGACGCTTGCCTCAGAGGGTTGCTTTGCTGTTTCAGCAATAAACTTCCTTACAGTACAAACGACACCGTAGTCTTTACGGAATCGCAAGCCGCGGCACGCATCTACACGAGGGGCTGCATCTCGGTAGAATGAGACAAGCTTCTAAAAGACTGACGTACTCTGCTCCCTTACACCTATGTAAGATCAGTCCCGGGCCGTGAAGAGCTCAAAGGAAACTGACCGGGTCATACATCAGCCCTGGGTCGCGTCAACCAGGCCTCCCTTGCAGCTTAACAAGAGCCATGGTAGTCCCACGTGAGAGCCAGAGAGCGCACCGATAACAATATTCTCCAGCACTACTGCCTGGGACGATGAGTGTACCCGCCAACTCACCTGAAGTTGATAAAAGAGGGAACTACCGCATTAAAACGCTTCAGGGTAATACGTACACCCATGGCATCCTGTTACATCGCCTCTACCCACCACGTTACGCCTACAACTGCCCGACCTGCAATGTGCCAGCCACACTAGCGCACATACTGCTCGAGTGACCGTGGCGCAAGGCAGACCATACTGGATACCCGCTACGCCCGCAGGCGCCAACATTCTCGCCCAGACGTGGAAGGTCAGAATCACCACTCGCACTTGGACGACCAAAGATGGCTCGTCACCAGAGCCCCGGACGCGATTGCGCCAGAGGGGTCTTAATATAAGGGACCCTGCCGCCATGACTGACTCTGAGCTTGACCGATCAGAGCACTCCCTCGTAAATAAACCTTCATTTCTATCATTCATCCATCACGAAAGAAAGTGCTTAAGCAGGGTCCACTAAGAAATCACTTGACGTACTTGCGTAACCGTAGTGGGAGCCGGAAAAAATCAACGCATCTTTGACAAGAAAGAAGTACCACCCGCGAGGATCCCAACCCAGGACCAAGCGGGATGACGACACAAGCTGGAAGCTCTAGCGATTACACCACCAGACATACGAGATATTATGAGCACAGGGGCCTCACATCTCACTACAGCGCTGTAAAATTTGCATCTGACTGATTGATGCCCTGTTTCAGGAGAAATGGTTGGCAAGCAAAAATGAGATTGAATTAACGTCTCCTTCCTTCCACTGAACCCTTGATTCGCAGTGGTGGTACCTCCATCTAAGAACGATGGAAGGAGACAGACTGTTAAGCTTAACTGCGCCATCTCAGCGGGTCGATCGTAGGGAACACTAGCGGCGTGGCGGACACCCTGCCGGGGCGCTTGCTTGGGCAAAGCACAGCCACAGCCGCAGCAAATTTTTTCCTGTATGGCCAATTATATTGCGACGCGCTCTGCTCATGAAGGCAAAAGAGGCCGCCGACAAGCAAATGATGCGCCTTCCCGCGCAGCGGAATGAGCGTTCACGAAACAATGCCCTCACAAACCGTTCGGTTTAGATTACAAGGTTTGACCTTTTGCGAGCGCTCCAGGTTTATGGCAGGTTTGCGCAGGGCTCGGCCGCGTGGAATGCAGTGCCTCCGGAGATTTAAATGTCAGTCTCTGGAGAACTTTCGCTTCTGTAGAACCGTTGATGCACATGTGCAAAGTCCTCATACGTCCAGTGTGCCCAATCCATCTCCCGCCCCTCGATTAGCAAGACTGGAGCTATGCATTCTGCAGCTTCGCAAAGGCTGGTTTCACCTTCGTGTTATATTGATTCCTATGAATAGGGTGATCAAGTGCATTTTGTATTGCATTTCGCCCCCGTACAAATGCGGCTGCCGTGAGATTCGAACCCATGATCTCGAGCTTCGCAAGCCCTAGCTAGCTCACATAGCTTCTACGCTACAACTGCACGTTTTACAGTTAGTGCCTCAATGTCCGCAACATTACGGAATGTCAGATGACACCGCATTAACTCATGATAATGTTGTATTAATCGATCAATATTAGGCACAGAATTTAAAGGTGAACATTTGACAGAGATCTGTCTGGTTGGGACGAAATTAAAGGTGAAGAAAGGGGTACACCAACCAGATTATAATCATCAAAAGTAAAAAACTGTCACCTTTGTCACGCCGACATCAAGCAACGGCAAGCAGTTGTTCTTTTCGCAGCTGGACAGGCTGCCGAGGGAGAGAGCGCGAGGTGTGATGTACTCCATTCCTTGTTCAGATTGTGGCGCGTCGTACGTGAATGAGACGAAGAACTTTCCAGAGAGGCTACGACAGCACAGGAAGGATGTCCGCAAGCTCGATAGACAAAGGAGTTTATTATCTGAGCACAGCGAAGTGCACGACCTCCGCATCGCCTTTGACAACTCCGCGTCCTCGACTTGGAAACGAATTTTCAGAGGCGGCTTTTTGTGGAATCATGGCACATTCAGGCGACACCTGTTAACGTGAACCGGACTGCAGGTGCAATGCCGAGTGTCTGTTTTAGCGGACTCCGGCACCTGGTTCATCACTAGCATGACCTCCCTCGGTTTGAAGAACCGGAAAAGGAGAAAGGAAGAGAGACGAAAAATAGAAAAAAGGAAACAACAAAAAGAAGGCCTTAGAAGCACTGCTGCTGTCTGGTGCCCTCCAGTCACCCCTGAAGAAGGGTCCGAGTGGGATCCGAAACGTCGGGTTGTTGTCATCTTTCGAGTAAACAGCTTTTTACTTTTGATGATTATAATTTGGTTGGTGTCCCCCGTTTTTTAAACTTAGGCACAGATTGTTAACAGAATGACAAATATGGATGCGTTTTTTTCATGAGTGTACAGACGTACATTTAAAAGAGGCCGTGCGATGTGTTCGGATCGATGGAGCAATCTTTCGCTTTAGCTTTGCTTGGTGTGGAGGAAAGGAACATGCCTGCTCATTTACTTAAGTCATTTTCGTTATAGAAGTGACTCAGGCGCTCTCGTTGTGGAGATCGCAATAAAAATTACGTGGAAGACTGTATAGCGTGGCGGAAATTAAAGACAGGTAAAACGAAAATTTTCGAGAATTGTGCTCACCAGGAAAGGGTTCTTTCGTACGTGTCCTTTCATCGTACGTCTACAGTCACGGCCGTGTATTGCGAGCGTAGAACGCACCAAATCTCAGCGCCTACAACGGTGACTACCTGCAACACCGGTGGTCGTACGCGCCGGGCCACAAAACAGTGCCAGTATTGCTTTGCGCGTGATAATCTGCCCGACAGCAGTTAATAGCGATAATCTGCGGTTTCGCGGTGCTAGCGCTGCTTCGTGCGCCTACGCGTACAACTGCCTTTGTAAGGAGCTATAATTGCGTGTTGTATATTCGTGCACAGTGTAGGTTCAAACTGTGGCGGCTGCCTGTGGCATGTCACACCTCAACATACATGTCGCACAAGATCACTGTGATGAGTGAGCGTTTCCGGAAACAGTGCGACGGTGTGGTGGTCGCAACTACAGCGAACGACCGCAGCCGTATGAAAGAGGTGCGAGCGTCAAAGTATACGCCCGTGGTAGCCGGTGGTGTGCCATAACAGGACCAGAGACTAACGAGAAGGTGGCACGAAAAGCACGAGAAAAGGTGGCGAACGGCTTGGAACTCACGGGACTAGGTTGTCAGGACGAGGGACCCGGCCGGACGGGACTGCAAATAGTATGCAGAGGACACTGTATCAGGAGTCTCCAAATGACGCTTTAGAGCTTGTCAATTATTATCTTAGGAATTCATGGCTCCCATTTGAATGGAAAATAGTCAAATTTATTCGAATACTTAAGAAGCAAAGGGAGGGCTGCACTCTCGACAACGCAAGACCAGTTCCATTAACACCAAATATAGTGGTTTTTCATGTCCATATATCAAAAATCATTAAAGAAAAATAATTCCTCAATGTCAGTCAACTTGGATTTCGATCTGTATATTCAAACTGGAATGAGCATCTCTATCTGGAAAGTGAATTAACAATTCCCGGCACAACAGGAAGTAGGGGGCATTCATTACGCTATACATGTGTTAAGCATAAGATAGTGTCCAACACGCCATTCTAATACAGCGACTTTGGCACCACGGGTCACCAGGTTACATTGTAGCATGTGTTAAGGAATACTTAAGAAAAAGAAAGTTTTATTTCCATAGCGGTCACTCTTCGTGCAAACACAAGCAAACACGCGGTTGGCCGCAGGGTTCAGTACTTTCGCCAGTATTTAACATCTTGATGAACACTATCCCAGCTCACCAAGGGGTGAAAACGTATGTATATGCTGATATTGCTTTTTTGCTCTGCACGGCGACATTCACTGTATTTACTATATCCTGCAGACCTATTTAAGCGAATTCGAAGAGTGTCTGGATAGCTTGGAGCTGAAGTTATAGGCCAGTAAGAGTGCTATTCTTGTGTTCCCTGTGAAATACCGAACATTTCCATCAGTTATAAGCTTTACGATATACGTCCAGCACAATCAATAAAATATTTCTGAGTTATTTATAGCGAAACCCCAATTGGCCAACTTCTATTGCGTATGTGGTGACAATAGGACTGCGCGTGATGGGCATACTACGTAAGCCAGCCAATTGCAGATCTGGAATGAGGAACGAAGCACTTTTTATGATATATAAAATGTAAGCGCGTCCAGTTTTAAAATTTGGCTGTGATATTTTCTGGTGCACAAGCCGATGAATTCCAGCCGCTTCTCCTATGAGAGCGAGAGACTTTACGCTTATGTTTAGGTCTTCCAAAATACGCTGCATACCTTCTCTTATACCTGGAAGCTCGAGTGCCACCACATATAAGACGACTTAGCATTCTAACGGCGCAGACGTTCTAAAGACTACATGAATCTTCCTCAAAGTGAGGTCATGTGATATTTATCTCTCATCCAGATAGATTTTTTTCTGTGTGCTGGCCGAGCTTTCCAACTCCGCAAATTATATTCAGGTTTTACCTAAAATATTAAATGTGAAAAATTCGCGACATATTTCTGACGACTACGCAGGAAAATAGTCCGGTATTTGCGTGTGGTCACATACTTCCAAATTGTGCTAAATTGTTACCGTACCGCATCCTAAGCAGGTCGTTACAAGATCACCTAAATATCTACCGACAAAAGTGGTTATTGCAACTGATGCACCGCAAAGCAGAGAATGCGCTGTATTAAGAATCTTTTGTCCAGAACTCGTCTGGTCTTCCTCATTACGGCTACCCAATTTCGTTCCTGTGTTTTTCGGCAAATATGGCCATAATGATAGCTTTACACAAATTAAATCCTACAAATAAATTGGTTGCTATTCTTAATGGTTCTTTATCTCTGTGCACTTCATTATCTTCGCCTGGGGCCTGCATTAAAGGTGTTCGGTATTCTAGCTCCTGATCAACTAAAATATATTCAATTAATCTGGGTACCTGGCAAAAAGGCTTGTTTTTAAATGAAACTGCCGACTCCTCAGCACTGGCGCCGCTTCATGCGCCTACTACCAACTGCACACTCAACGGCGGCCAGAGTTCACACGTTTGCACCCGCAAAGGATTGTCAGAGCCAACTTTGATAGTTTCTCCGAGCTACAACCATATTTTATTCACGTGGTGCAGCGGATTATGCAGCACAATGGTGATGGAGGTTAGCATCCCAAAATCAGTTGCCGCATCCCCTTCATGAATTTTAATTTGCGCATGTCCTGTCTGGTTGCTTCCCGACTGTGCTCTTTCTGCAACAATGAGGAAACGATTTGCCGCTTTTTTATATCTTGTCTCCACTTCAAAATCCAGGGAAAGAAAACTATCTAACCAATCATTTGCCAACTAGGCCTGGAGTTTACTGAAATGACTATTCTTTCGTTTCGAGGGTCCACTTAAGGGTGCACTCGCAGCGAATTCTGCTGAGAAATAATGAAATTTGAAATTCAAACCAATGAAATTTTACGTTAATTTTTTTTATTTGTGCTTTGCGAAACCATAGATATAAAAGTACTATTTTAAGTTAAATACCCCCCGATTGGGTATGCACCAGCCAACAGAGGAGCAGAAGAAGACCATTGAGAACGTGGCACGATGAACGCGATAGAATATGTTGTGTCACTCATCTTACGAAAGTGACAAAGAAGCTTCAAAAGCTTGAAGAGGAAGACGGGAAGGATAGCTGGAGGTTTTTCTCTAGCGGTGAGCCCCCCAGAGAGGGGCCGTCTTAGTGAAGTAGAGGCTAAAGAGGCATCTTGCCTTGACCGGGGGAGGGGGGGGGGGGGGTTAAACGTCTAAGCACCCGACATCGCCTCAACATCCAGAAGCCCCCAATCCCAGACGCAGCTCAGCCGCGCACTACTACGTGTTTGAGGGGGTCGAAACACCCCCCCCCCTCCCCGCTCGTTTGGTTGGTTTCGTGGTGTGGCCATAGACCAAACGTCTCCAGAAGCAGACGCCCCTGTGGGGGTGACATCCTCATGGTGTGAAAGCGTCATAAACACCATACAGCTGGCAAAACAGCGTTACCACTATCTTCGGTAAGTCTAAAATGAAATGCCAATAGTTTAGCCTAAGCGCTTACATCAAACGCAATATGTGACGTATGTATACCAGAATAACACCGCTAAAACAGTGCTTTTGAGATGCCCACCTTTAACTGCGAGAGAGTATTCAAGCGTTGAAATATTTGTCACTCGTTAGGAACTATTTTCTCCGCTGCCCGGATGCGTGCAAAAATAGTGCAATCAGCCAACATCAGTGGAGCCTATATCTATTCTCAGTATGTAGCCGGCTATAGTACAATAATGAGCGTCCTGAACACTTAGCGCTTACTGGATGGAGCCCTCAACTTCCTGTGAATAAGGGTTAGTCTACTTATTAAAGTGCTTACTACAAATTGACTGGCTGGCACTTTGTTCATGCCGACGACCGTAATGATCAGCTGTCCTTTGCAATGTTATCAGTGAATTTAACGCACTGTCAATGTGACATCTACAGACACGTGTTTGTATATGTCTCAGGATTACGGCCTTTTGTCCAGTGGTGACATTTTTCTAAAACTAGTCTACAGGAGAGGTCGATCATTCACGATGGCACTTCCTACTCCTCTTACAAAGTTCACATTCCTTCCTCCAATCGAGCGCTCCTTCGCTCCTTACATACAGCGTAGCTATAATATATTTTCCTTTCATTATTAAACGCACCCTAAGTAGACTGCGTTTTCTATTTCTCAGGGCTAGACAATATATATCGATTAGTGCGGGGCCTGAGCTGCTTGTGTTTTTTTTTGTATAGATGCAATTTCACAAGATTACAAGGTACATATACCGAAGACGTCATTGACTTGTATGGTTTTCTTATGTCATGAAGGCTGATTTAAACTGCCGAGGACTGGAATCCTAATTATCCAGTCGCAAAAATATATTAATGTGGTGGAGAGGGCGTGCAGCCATTGCTGACAGCAAGATTTTACATATTAACCATGGTACTTAAGTCAATATAACGCGTTCTGTCGAAGACCTTTACTGGTCTTTGTAGCAGACTTTCGTCTAAATTATCTGGACTCTTTTAAGCGGAAAGCAAGTGAAGAAAAGTTTGGCCTGCTTCGTAATGGTGGTGCGAAGTCTGAAGACAGAGAAGAGCTGCCTGGCCTTCCTTAGGGATATTTTATCTAGGCTAGCTTTAGTCATCTTCGCTGTGCGGCAAGATACTGGAAAAAGTAGAGAATAAACAACTTTGTCCAGTGCCTCTCGCCACATTGAAGATTAATGTGTGCGAACTTGCCGGATGTTCGTTATTATTTATCTTCTCCCTCACGAGATCTTTTCGCTCTTCGAAGTGTAACCTGACTCTCATCGCTTCTGAAAGCTTACCTTTAACCTCAGGCTTTCCATAGTGTCTATTAACTCTCACAATATATCTTGCGTATCTATGCTTAACGCGACGGCATTCGATGCCCCTCTCGTTGCAGTGCCTAATTTGTCATATCGTCACAAATGCTAAACGTCCGGAAATTCGTTCTCCTATGTCGTACGACTTTGGTAAATGCAGCAGTTTCATCAGGTAGGCATCTCCGTTGGTCGTATTAAATTGCGAAATCTGTCCCGTCATTAAAGTATCTTTACATGCCTTGCATAGCTTCATGTTGTCTGCATTAGCGTCAGCAAGGATGCGTCTCGTAAGACGGCACGGTCCAATTCGTACTTCTCCTCATCTCCTATGCTAGTGATCGTAGCCTAAATGGAGGTGAGACTTAAGCGACTGCATACTTTGAAAATGAGGTCAAACTCAATTTTTAGGAACCAACGCCCGGCAGCGCCAGTTGTGGCCTTCCTTTACCTGCGTTGTTCCTTTCGATGTCCAAACTTGAAAAAATGCAACTGCTTCCAAGGAGGTCCAACCTGGGACGGGAAGCTACATAAGTTTTCCATTGAAGCCCCGTTGAAACCATCTGAATCACTCGCCTTAGGCTTTCATGTGTCTGATAGAGTGCCCGTTACGATAACACACGATATCCGGGTGAGTGGGCGACTGTCATCAATGCCAAAAGAAGATGATCGGGCCTAAGGCGGAATAAACTATGGCTTGTGCAATATTTTACTGAGCGACACATGCTACAAGTTGTGGCTAACAAGGAAGGTTCTTTTTCGCTAGTGCCGGATAGCAGTTCGAGAAAAAGTATAGTGCGCGATAGATGAAAACCTGAGTGAAGTACAGGAGAAACCGCCGTCTCTTACGAAGCATGCTGTCTCCTTCGTGGTGTGAACCTTGAAAGATTGCGTGCCGCCGCAAAGGAAAGGAACGACAGTTGCATCTCATGTTTTCCTATGAAAATCCAAAACCGGATGCCTCGTTGTGCCTTATAGTTTTAGAGCGTGGAACCAGGCAATACGTGTTTTCAACATTGCTACAGAAACATTGTGTATTGAGGACCCCTTCAGAGCATGCTATGACTGTGCTCGACTAGCGATTGAAAGCGCCACGGCGAATCCATCGACAACTCGGAGCACATGGGCATGAATATGGCAAATGACTTGTGCAGATACTCGTATGATAGAGTAATGTTTACGAAAGAAATATTCTTCATACCCATGTTCTTCGAGTTGTCGAACGATTCGCCCTCGTGCTTTCAATTGCTACGTTACTGGTTATCTCAAATGGCAGAGCATGCGCCCTGTACAGTCGAGCATGATTTCAAGGTTAACACACGAGCGTAAACCGGCGGTGGATCCCAAATTCAAAGCGGCCAGATTCGGAACCATGAAAATCAAGTTTTTTCATTATTCTTTCTGTTGGCTGTTCTGCGCTGCACACTCGTCCCCAGCAGAAAAATGACACCCTTTCTCTATTTCCTTTTTCTATTCGCTGAGATTTAGTGTAGACGGGGCAGCATCTAATTTTCGCGTCTGGGGAAGGGGGTGGTCGCTGCTTAAGGAACAGCAAAAAGAGCGTCAGAAACTGGCCGTTACATCCCTCTCGTCGAAAAAGCATTCTGGCCCGTGGTGCCTGTCGTTGTTCTTCACCGACGCTAGCGTGAAAATCTGATTGCGCTGGACTGTAGAGGCGTTCTTCTCTGATTCGAACTTAGGATCGGGACAACTTTACCGGCCACTAAGCTTTAATTCCTAAAAAATCCGTATTGATGCAATTCTACCGGTGCGCTAGTAACGAGTTGACGCTAATTTACCTTGCGATTGTCCGCATAACTCCTTTGCGAACCGTTAGAACATAGCAACCCAAGACAATAATCGAAATAACGAAACAACTTAGCGTTGGTACCACTCTGCGCAACTGCCACATCCCGGCCGAAGGCCAAATGTGCCTAAATAAATCTTACTAAGCACAGGTGCAACCTTGGACACTATGCGGACTCCCGACCTTTTGTGCAAACATATGCCCCTTCCAGCCCAATATATTTGAGGATAAATAGACCGGCATCCAGAGATACACTACAGTGGTCCTGGATCTTCAGCTCGTTATTCTGTGACTGGGTACAGCCCCTCACGATCTTCAAGCAGATGTCATGGGACAAAGAGTACTAAAGTTTCTGAATGTCCACACTTTGCCCAGTTGCGTCGATTCACAGACCTCGAATTTAGACCTCTGAATCGAACGTCGCTAGCAATGCTGTTGCGGATTTATGCCTCATGACTGCCCTAAAGAAATCATATCCTACATTGTCTATATTTCCGGATGGCCACATGGCACGGCTTGGCGAATGAGTTCTCCGGGGCGCGAAGCCTAATAGGCAGGCAACACATCTCATACAGACACGACGACCTTTCCAGTTGCTGGCATTCCGTACCTACACTGTACTTGCCACCGTTTGGACGAAGTCGGAGCAAGGTATGGGTGCAATTTTTTTCCTTTCTGCAGTTAATAAGTTCAGCTCGATTTGTGAAGCAGTAGATAGAAAGCTAAACGGCGAGAGGCGAGGTAACGGTTGTAAGGTACAAGCCCAGGGGCAGAGATGTTTCTATCGCATTCCGCTTTCTTCAGGAGAGTTACCTAGTCTAAACTAAAAAGTGTGTTAACTAGTAGGATTTACGGACGTCATCATCAGCCTGTCTACGGCCACTTCAGGGCAAAGACCACTCCCCTAGATCTCAAATTATCGCTGTCCTTTGATAACTGTGCCAATTTATTCCTGCAAATTTCCTGATTTCATCTGCCCATCTAACTTTCCGCTGCCCCCTTCCACGCTTGCCTTCATTGGGAATCCAGTCTGCTACCCTTAATGACCCAGGGTTATGTTGTCTTCGTATTATATGGCCCGTCCCCGTCCATTTGCTTTTTTTAATTTACCTAACCAACTCAGCCCTCTTAAGTATGGAACATTTCTCACTTGGGCCGGGTTTGGAATTTGTCTACACCTTTTGCTTTCCCGTCCAGAATTAAAAAGCTCGTGGAATTAAATTAACGGTGTAAAACAGCCAAGAAAATCTTTCGGCACATCCTGTATAATTCGCCCTATGCGGCCGTAAAATCGGATAACAGAACATTGAGCAATAATGGAATGCCCTCGCTGTTACTTTCAACGATTCCTCTGCCGTACTGGGATTGCTTTTCTCTAATAAACGTACCGGTTTAGGGCAGCTAGAACGCATACCACATAAGAAACCAAAAGTAACAAATATGTCACCGTCGCATTCATTTTGATACCTCGTTCAGTCACCTAGCTGAACAGCACCTTCAAATTGATTTAGTTTATGATTGAAGGTGCACCAAGATAGATTATTGAAGCTTAGGAAATGGAATGCGGTAATCTTAATCGCGAGGTTCTCGATATCTAAACAGACTTTATATAATTGACGCCTTGGTAATGACCTACTGGGACACTAGGCTTTCGCCACTGACATTATTTTATTATGTTAAATTAACATGTCACCTCTTGGTAGCCTGAAAAGGGGAAGAGAAAAGGTCGCAGAAGGTCGAGAGAAGAAGCGAATACACTGAATCAATAACGAATAGGTAAGATGGATGAAAACATTCGGTCAACTAAAATATGAAAAACCATCGAAGAAGTCACTCACTTTTGCACAAGAGGGTCCGTTACCTATGACTGCTCTTTTTCATTTTAACGATAACAGCAAGGCAGACTAGATATAAAGTTAAATCAGTCCTCCGCCATTAGCACTGTCGTCTGCCGTAAACATGACTGCCTTCAAGTGGTCATTCGTAGCCGTGCTGCTCGTCGTGCTCCTTTGCAGTAAGTGGACGCTGAAAACACAGCGCATATATTTCTTACAAATTTCGTTGGATACTGCCCTAAAGTTGTGTTCAGGTCAGGCCTCTGTCAATTGCTCATGCAAGGCATGAGAAGTATGTTGGTTGGTATATATATTGCAGTGAAGATGAATGCCTGGCGCTGCAGCCGTATCGCCAACGCTGCGCGAGACCCGAGCTCGAGACTTGTGCCCAGCTGTTGTCGGGACGCTGCCGGCTGCCGCTCCACTTTTGCGAGGGTTTCGCACAGCCTCTTCACTACAACATATACCGAAAACATTTCTTCTGGGCTGGCGGGATAAATAAACGATCTGAAAGTAATCAGGATTTATTCTGAAATTTCGTCTGGAGACCTCCTTTGAAAATGGCTGGTCTCCAGCCGAAATGTCAGAATAAATCCTAAATAATATGCTGGTCACTGTGACTTTCTGATCGCATATATATATATATATATATCCGATCAGAACGTCACAGTGCCAAACACATTATTTAGTATTGATGCTGACGTTTCGGGTGGAGACCAGTCTTTTTCAAATCCAGGAAGATTCATTGCCAGGAAGAGTTAATATATATATATATATATATATATCGCAAGGAGGCGTGCCTCTCCCTACATGTCCCTCTGTCCATGAACGAAAGCAGCATTTCCTCTTCTGCCGTAACCGCCCCATCATTGTGAAAAACGCAGTTTCAACTTCACCGCAGGCCGACGGAGGTAATTTCTTTAGGTCATTGCTCAATTTTCGGCGCATTAGAACACCATGGCAGCGCTTTCGCACAGGAAATATTCCGAAAATTGTCGTGTATTCAATTTAGCGTGCTCGCACCTAAGACCGGGAGACCAGATTGAAAGCAAGGTAAGGAAAGAAAGCAATATCGGATGTAGGTTTAAATGTCACGCACACCACTAAGTCCCTCTGGACAATCTGTTCTATGCCGCGATTTTAGTATTGTGAAAGGGAATGGTCAATAAGGTATTTTATGAAATACCTAAGAGTCCCGATGACCGGAAACCACACGGGGAATGTCGGCTCAAATTGGACCCCCACTCGTAACGAGAAATCCATTTTCTCTTTGTATGTGAAGTTCAGGGCGAGCTTAACTCTGATTTACCAGCGTTTTACAAACTCTCCTACGAGGTGTGGGAAGTTGTACATATTGGGCAGAGAGAAGTCGCGTTTCCCCTGTACTTCAATAACCGCAGCTTGCCTATCGCGGGCCTCCACAATTTATTTACAGATACTGACAACCCTTACATAGGGCCAGAGAAGGAGTGGAAAAAAAAACATAACATACCAAATAGCTTTACGTTGGAAATAAACAAAGACGAGGCTCTGAAAAGCTAAAACAACTGACACAGAAAGACATTGAAGCAGGAAATAACCACACTAACTGTTGGAGTTCGCAAAGGCGCAAAGATATATTTATATATATATATATATATAGGTACAGATGTGTTAGGTGTAACGAAGCATATCTACAATGTTTTGAATAAATGCAGCACCTGAAGAAGATGAAACGGTTTCCTCAGATAGAGAATTTACATTGCAGAATTAAGAGCTATGAAGAAGCAGCTAGTGGCAACCTTAAAGAGTGATCACAAAATTTGAAGGGGGAAAGTAATGTGAAATAGCCCTTGGTCAGATGACAGGCAAGCTGTAGATGGATGTATTGTGAAGCCGGACTAAAAATCAACTGTGGGTCTTTCTTACTGTGGTGTGTCTTGCTTGCGCTCCTCATCTATATTTCAGTTAATAGTTGCAGCTCGCACCCTCCTTGACAGGACAGCTCCACAGTAAAGCACAATGTATTGTCAACCGTTTACCTTGTGTGCTCAACTCGTAAACACGGCTAATCCGTAATCACGGCAACAACAGGTTTAGCCTGCAGGATTCCTTGATGGCCAAGATTTGGCCTTAAAATACGGGAGCTCACAGGATCGCGTCCCTTTATACCTTAGTGGACTAACGGGCCAAACGACCCGCATTTACAGAGAATCTGAGACAAAGTTGCAGGCTCGCCTGAGGCCGCGCCAGAATCGTTCGGTTAATTTGGGGATATGTGCTGTTAAAAGACACTGGGTATGGGTCGGAGTTACTTTGCAGGGGTATAACAACCTGCGGCCTGATTAGCTTGGAATCACGCAGCGCAAGACCCTCCTCGCAGTAATGACAGGCACGCTATAGACCACGGCCGGTCCGAACGCACCCCTACACTCCGACCATTAGGATAAGGAGTTGCCTTACGAGCAATATGGTCCAAATGACCAGTAAATGTCTTATTTTACCATAGAATGCAGTGTGTTTCAGAGCATTGTTTTTATTTATTTCCCATTTCTCCTAATTTTAAGTGCTGTACTGCAAGCCCCTTTTTGTATCTTATGTTCGTTGCTTTTGAGAAGAGCTTTATTGGCGACTCGCTGACAGAGCGACCGTAAGCAGCGAGGTACCCCGAAGCACCATCTGGGACAAACGCCAACGGCCAGAAGCGCGCGCCAAGCTTACCGCTCGTCGGCAATGCAGCTGGCGAGAGGAGCACTTCTGCGCAGTTTCTGCTTCGTTGGCTATGCGAGCAACTCGTTTCATCGTTGCTTTTCTATGCGCGATCAACATGCCGTTTATATCGCTGTTTTTTTTTACTATGCATTTACGGCTTCTCATGCTCCCGACTGTTCTACGTATTGCTTTCAAGTTTCACACATAACTCTGCGTTCCAAGCGCCTGAAGTTTCACCTATCATATGTTCTTCCTTTATTTGTCGTATGATGCCCCTTTCCAATGGTCTTCGTGAGGCCTGTAAAGTACTATGAAATAAGTCAGTGAATATACGAGTGAATCTTAACGCACCTCAGCAAACGTTTTGATGTTTCTGATTTATTCATCGTGGCATGACAGGTACCGACTGCAGACGAAGAGAACGGTCGCTGTCGTTCTTCAGGAGCAGACATCGTGAGTACCCGCATGCCTACTATGTATGGTAGATGCGTGTAAAAGGTGTAGCAAGCACTGCTCTTGCACATTAGAAAACGTCAGTAGTGCACGCACGAATGCATCATTGCGTGCTGGTGGATGGAATGACTTTGTATGCTTTAAGAAATTACGAATAACAAATGCGTTGTACTGTATGACATGATATAATAACCCTGAAGACCATGGAGGAAATAAAATATGTTGACACGGAAGAGCAGTTTGGTATGGTGGCCTCAAGCAGCGGCTCTGAGCCCTTCTACTCGTGTGGCATTTTCGGCTTGCCAGAGGGCTCGGAGCTCTCCTTCGAGCTCCGTAGCTTTGAATTCCGCTTCCCATCTGTGGCTACGCTGGCGACAAGGTCTCCGCGGGCCCCTGCAGACGGTGTGACGGGAGGAAGGAGCGAGGTAGAGGCTCCGCGTACTTTGCTAATGACCGCGATTATCGGTTTCAGTACTCCTCTTGTCAACGCATTCCCACAGCGCGTGTTGGAGCGTCGCTCAGCGTCCGCCACTTTTACATGCATCAGCCGAGTAATACGGCTGGGAAAATATGGCGTAAGACAGCAAAGCTTGGGGAGGTGTGTCTGTACAGTAAGCGTGTGGTTACTGCCTCGTTCCTCTTTATATTATAGTGCGGTGGCTGGTAATCGCAACTTTCCAGTCTGTAGTGTTAGATGAGGTCTGTGGATGTGGCCAGGCGGTCACCTCACGACCATTCTAACTCCTATAATCGCCGCATGCCTGGCGTTTCACGGTCCAGCAGATGTGTCATCCCGCTGTCCGCGGCGGAGGCGGCAGCCATGTAATTCGCCGCAGCTCGACGAATGAGACCTGGAGCCGTGGTGTGAGCCCTCTCGTCACCCACGAGTGGGAGATTTGTGTGAGCAGAGGTTCACATGAGGAAGACTGTAGAGTTTCGTTGTTGCGAGGGTGATGCCGAGCCACCGTAATCACAAATTTTAAGTAGAAGGGCTGCTTTCCGGAAAGGCGGCCGCACGCGAAGCAGCGGTCTGCCGCCGCTTGCGAGTAGCTGATCCCGTCCTCAGCGTTCGGCTCCGAAGCCAGTGCTAGGGCTATCGCGGCTTGTTCGTCCGCCTCTGGGCGCCTCGTGGTAACCACGGCGCTCACGACGCATTCGCCCATGCGGTGAAAAACCGCGATGGCGATTTCGTTCGTACTTGCCTAACAGATCTGTTGCGTAGCGTAATGTGGTGCGTCGGGTGCATGTCCTTCGGAAGGGGCGGGACGATCCGTTGATCTGCAAATGGAACGCATATGTGGAGAATTTCCTTCCTCCTCGCAGGGGGTTTTGCGATCCCCACTCGTTGATTTGTGTATTAGGAGTTCAGATTTCGTCGCCGAGCAACCGAGCCCCGTTTCTCGCAACTACTTCTTGACCACATCTCTCACCTGTAGATTTCGTTCAACCAGACAGTTCCAACATCCACCAGAAAGTGAGAGTGTGGTGTCGTCCTCGTGTATACTGTGAAGCAGTCCTCCTACTGCTGTTAATTTCTGAGGTAAACCGAGGACAACTAAGCCAAAGAGCAATGATGATACAACCTATCCTTGTTGCGTTCCCTGCGCACCCGTCTCAAATTCTCATGATTCCTCGTCGCCGAAGATGAAGTGTCCGCGCCGGCCAAAAAGAAAAAAAACGAATGTAATGAATTCTTTGTTCTTTGACCTAGTTGTAGTGTTCTTTTTTAGAAACCACCTCGTGTTAAAGCTGTCAAAAGCGTTTTTAAATGTCGAGGCCTCTGTGCAGCTGCAAGTGCGGTCGACGATGTGCCACGTAGAGAATTTTTCCTAAAACATGTCCAGCTTGTGAGCCTTGACGTACTAGGCTTTCTTGTACTAGGAGTCTTGACGTACTAGGCTTGAAGTACTAGGCACCGTCCATTGTAGTTGACCACATCTGTATCTCCCCACCACATCTGTACCACATCTGTAGTTGACCACACCAAGTTTTGCAAACACTGAGCAACTTAAGTGCATCGGATGCAAAAGGTGGCACGACCACCTGCTGCTACGTTGTCCCTTAGAATTTAAAAACGTTCCTTTTAGACGTGATCATCGGATAGGCGTCAGTTAACATTGCAATTCGAGCAGTAGAAGGTTCTTGGCGAAAATTTTCCATTACGCACCTTGTGCGAGTCTTAGATAACTAGCCATTATAAGTGTCGCAATTATCCAGAAATTCATTCCAGCAATCGAAATTATTGCGCCTATTAGATTCTCAGAACTGGCTCGGCGCAGAAAGGAGCATACTAGTCGCTTCCTTAGGTTGTATATGTTGTATATGCTGTATGCACCTCTCTTACGAAAAGTGTTGTTTTCTTTGATCACGGTTCATAATTCGTGACCAGATTCATGAGCAAATTCAGTTTGAATAAACCAGGGTCTGTCCCCACGATGGCGTCTTTTTTCTGTACAGACAGGAGGATAGATGTTCACGAGCCGTATGAAATTTTGGATGTAATAGATGTTTTACAGCGAAGCTATACCGGGTGCTTCAAGAAATGTGTCCAGTAATTAAAAAATTACAGAAAGGAGGTATCGGCTTGCAACCTGCTGCGTCACCTTGACTGTGAGAGAGGGCATTTCGAGATGCGTACAAACATTACTTACGGCAGTAAATATAGAAATTAATGCAATTAACTTTTTAACCAGTGGAAATAGGCGGTCGAGTCCAATAGACGAATTGAAGTCCTTCCTGATATTAGTCCATAGACGCTTGGAAATTTCCGAAAGGCGGCCAGTGGTAATTACCGCGGAGCGATGGAGTCTGGATAATTTGGATGGCGAAACCGAAACGTACGCACCATTCACTCTGGAAACGCGCTCAGTGACGACACTCGTTCGTTGCATGGGGGAAGAGGAAAAGTGAGCCCCACTATCAACCACTGATTTAGATCGTTTCGTGGAAACCTTTTGGGGCCGCATGGTCGATCAACGCGAAAAATGTGTTACTGCTAGGATTCTAAGCAGTGCGTATTGCGATTGTGGGTTCACGAAACGAATTTTTAGAGAAGAAAAGCCGGGTACAAAAGTTGCTTTATGACCAGCCGCCTTCAGGGATAGTTCTTTTTTTTTTTTTTTTTGCCAAATGCAGGGGCGTTGGTAGTAATTTCTTTCGGACAGGGCACCTCCTTCATCTGAAGGGGGGGCCGGGCCGGAACGTGTATTCGACTGTGGTTTGGTGCTCTGTATGCCTTGGCAAAAAATAATTACGGGGGGGGGGGGCACGGGCCCGGAGTGCCACCCCCTTGGAACGCCCCTGGCCTGCGGGTTAGATAAGAAAGGAAAATGCTATGAATGAAAGTGAATAAGTTTTTCGAAAGTGTCCTTCGTCAGTTGCTGCACTGTGGTGCATTTGGCACTTAACAATATTTGGTCGTAGATGCTTTGGGGTAATAAGCGAGTCAACGTAGTTTATTTCGTCATCACTAGCTTATTGATATTATTATTTATTTATTTATTTATTTATTTACAGATACTGCAATCCCCAAAGGGGATTTTAGCAGGGTGGATATACATCGTCATGGTAACAAAAGGAAAGTGTTAGGCAGGCAAACACAAAAGGTAGCAAACAGTGCCCTTCCAGAAAATACAGAAACATTGCCTCCAGAATACATATACAGATAAATACAGAGCACGCATACGGAACATCCAACTACATCAAAAAAGGCAAAAAAGAACAAATACATATTTGAACGAGATCGTGCTGGCAAATTAGAAGTAATTAAGAGATATTTGCAGCAAATGAAAGACAGTGAAGGTTGACTCAACTTGATTGTAGTTTAGTTTATTCCCTTCAATCACGTCCTTGTCAAAAGAATTGTAGAAACATTATTTTTTTTTACGCGATGGAGTTAATGATGTTGGTCATGCTTTGACTCTTGTCCATACCCCTATAAGAAAAAGTATGAATGTCAGAAATATCATTTATAATGTTTATTTATAAGCTGAAATAAGAATTTTAATCGGGAAACACGATTGCGTTCCGTAAGTGCGGGCAAATTGGCTTATTTTAGGAGTTCTGTTGCAGAGGTACGGGAGTAGTTATTGTAGATAAAGCGGACTGCCTTACGTTGCACCCGTTCAAGTTTTTTTATATTAGTTTGAGTATAGGGGTCCCAAATAATTGCGGCATAATCAAGTACTGGAAGTATAACTGCTTTGTATGCTAACAAGCGAACGGAAGGTATTGACAGTTTGAGTGCCCTCCTAAGAAAAAACAATCTACGGTAGGCATTAGCGGTCACTTTTTCAATGTGTCGATTCCATTTTAGAGTGTTTGTTATGTGCAGGCCAAGGTACTTATATTCTGTTACCTCAGAGAGGAAAATATTGTTAGCCGAGTAATAGAAACTTAGCTTGTCTTTTTGTTAGTAATGCACATAAAAACAGTTTTCTCGAAATTAACCGACATTTGCCATCTTTACACCAGGCAACAACTTGCTGAAATGCATCATTTAGTAACATTTGATCGGAATGACTATCATTGTGGAGTATAGGACACAGTCAATTTAAGAATCACAAGTATGGCTCGCTCTACATTGCACAGAAGGAACAAAGCCTACATTAAGTGCTCGAAGTGTTTTCCTTCGGCAACAATATACATTTATGCACGACGCCGCACTTCATGCACAGACCTTAAAAGCGTGGCTTCCTTCACATTGGCAATCGCAGTTCTTAATCTCTGCAGAAGTTCGTCGATTTTAGCGAGCTCCGACCAGTAGACGTGAGTGTTTACGCTCCAGAGGAAAAAAATCTAGGAAGGGGGGGGGGGGGGGGGGGGGGGGGGTGGGGAGCACGGGCCCGGAGTGCCACCCCCTTGGAACGCACCTGTCCTGCGGGTTAGATAAGAAAGGAAAATGCTATGAATGAAAGTGAATAAGTTTTTCGAAAGTGTCCTTCGTCAGTTGCTGCACTGTGGTGCATTTGGCACTTAACAATATTTGGTCGTAGATGCTTTGGCGTAATAAGCGAATCAACGTAGTTTATTTCGTCATCACTGCTTATTGATATTATTTATTTATTTATTTATTTATTTATTTACAGATACTGCAATCCCCAAAGGGGATTTTAGCAGGGTGGATATACATCGTCATGGTAAAAAAAGGAAAGTTTAGGCAGCAAAACAACAAAAGGTAGCAACATTGCTTCCAGAAAATACAGAAACATTGCTCCAGAATACAATACAGATAATACAGAGCACGCATACGGAACATCAACTACATAAAAAAGGCAAAAAAGAAACAAAATACATATTTGAACGAGATCGTGCTGCAAATTAGAAAGTAATTAAGAGATATTTGCAGCAAATGAAGACAGTGAAGGTTGAGCAACTTGAGTGTTAGTTAGGTTATTCCATTCAATCACAGTCCTTGGAAAAAAAGAATATTTGAAACAATTATTTTTTACGCGGAATGGAGTTAATGTTAGGTCATGCCTTTGTCTTGTCGCATACCCAGAAGAAAAAGTAATGATGTCAGAAATATCAATATTATAATGTTTATTTATAAGCTGAAATAAGAATTTTAATCGGGAAACACGATTGCGTTCCGTAAGTGCGGGCAAATTGGCTTATTTTAGGAGTTCTGTTGCAGAGGTACGGGAGTAGTTATTGTAGATAAAGCGGACTGCCTTACGTTGCACCCGTTCAAGTTTTTTTATATTAGTTTGAGTATAGGGGTCCCAAATAATTGCGGCATAATCAAGTACTGGAAGTATAACTGCTTTGTATGCTAACAAGCGAACGGAAGGTATTGACAGTTTGAGTGCCTCCTAAGAAAAAACAATCTACGGTAGGCATTAGCGGTCACTTTTTCAATGTGTCGATTCCATTTTAGAGTGTTTGTTATGTGCAGGCCAAGGTACTTATATTCTGTTACCTCAGAGAGGAAAATATTGTTAGCCGAGTAATAGAAACTTAGCTTGTCTTTTTGTTAGTAATGCACATAAAAACAGTTTTCTCGAAATTAACCGACATTTGCCAATCTTTACACCAGGCAACAACTTGCTGAAATGCATCATTTAGTAACATTTGATCGGAATGACTATCAATTGTGGAGTATAGGACACAGTCAATTTAAGAATCACAAGTATGGCTCAGCTCTACATTGCACAGAAGGAACAAAGCCTACATTAAGTGCTCGAAGTGTTTTCCTTCGGCAACAATATACATTTATGCACGACGCCGCACTTCATGCACAGACCTTAAAAGCGTGGCTTCCTTCACATTGGCAATCGCAGTTCTTAATCTCTGCAGAAGTTCGTCGATTTTAGCGAGCTCCGACCAGTAGACGTGAGTGTTTACGCTCCAGAGTTCAAGTTTTTTTATATTAGTTTGAGTATAGGGGTCCCAAATAATTGCGGCATAATCAAGTACTGGAAGTATAACTGCTTTGTATGCTAACAAGCGAACGGAAGGTATTGACAGTTTGAGTGCCCTCCTAAGAAAAAACAATCTACGGTAGGCATTAGCGGTCACTTTTTCAATGTGTCGATTCCATTTAGAGTGTTTGTTATGTGCAGGCCAAGGTACTTATATTCTGTTACCTCAGAGAGGAAAATATTGTTAGCCGAGTAATAGAAACTTAGCTTGTCTTTTTGTTAGTAATGCACATAAAAACAGTTTTCTCGAAATTAACCGACATTTGCCATCTTTACACCAGGCAACAACTTGCTGAAATGCATCATTTAGTAACATTTGATCGGAATGACTATCAATTGTGGAGTATAGGACACAGTCAATTTAAGAACCACAAGCATGGCTCAGCTCTACATTGCACAGAAGGAAGAAAGCTTACATTAAGTGCTCGAAGTGTTTTCCTTCGGCAGCAATACACATTTATGCACGACGCCGCACTTCATGCACAGACTTTAAAAGCGTGGTTTCGGCACATTGGCAAGCGCAGTTGTTGTTCTCTGCATAAGTTAGTCGATTTTAGCGGGCTCCGATCAGTAGACGTGACTTTTTACGCTCCATAGGAAAAAACCAAGGGGGGAGGGGGGGGGGACAAGTCTGGTGATCTTGCTGGCCAAGCAAGTGGGCCGCCGCGTTCTATCCACTGGTTAGGAAAGTTCTCTGGAAATTCGACGGCACATGCACACGCGTGAGGTGGGGCTCCGTCTTGCTGATTCAATAGTTTCACAAGTGTGTTCAGAGGCAGTTAGCTGACAGACTCGGATGCAACACTACTGTGTATGTGCTCGGAGTAATTCTTGCTGGTCATCTTTCCTTCAGTAAAGCATGGGCCAACTATACGGCTTTGAAGAATGCAGCATCATATGTTTGCTGTCTAGCGGACCTCAGGTTTGTATACTCGCAGCTAGGGGAGACTTTTATCGCACCAATAATGGTCGTTATGGAAGTTTACCATTTATACAGAATTGTGCTTTGTCTGTCCACAGCACATTGTTCAAAAAGTCGGGGGTTTTTTCTTGCACTGCATGACGCACCAGTTGCTCAAGTCCATACGCTGCCGGTGGTCATGCTCGGACAATTTGTTGATGTAATGAAACATGGTACGGATGATACTTGTACTTCGAAAGTGTCCTCCAAACTTTCGACGAAGCCGCGCCACTTGCCTGAGCCATCAGCGGCACGCTGGCTTCAGTATTTAGTAAAGCGCAGCCGAGCAGATCAATGTCAAAGCCTCCATTCACTGCAACATCTTTCTGCTTTCTGCCTCGCAGCACGTTTACAGATCCAGTGGAAAAGAAACGATCGTATGTTCTTTAAATACCTTGTGTGATGGAAATCGACTGTCTGGGCGCCGGGTACAATACATCCTTGTCGCTAAAGACAACTGTCACCTTGGGCTTGTACATAAGCGTGTCGACATATTTGGCTGTGGAACACACCACGCATGGCAGTTGCCATCCTCGAAATCAAAAAGACAAAGACACGAGTCAGCAACCTGCAGCAGCGTTCGTCTGCATCCATCAGTTTACTTACGCCATGCATTTCGCAAAGGCAAGCAATGCAGCTCGATCACCCGCGAAACGAAGTATCTAGATCAACGGTTGATAACGGGGCTCACTTATCTTCTCTCCCCCCCCCCCCCTCCCATGCCAAGGAAACAGTGTCGTCACTGAGGGCGTTTCCGTAGTGAATGGCAGATGCGCTCTTTGATGCATGCGTTTCGGTTTCGCCCGCTAAATTAGCCAGACTCCATCGCTCCACGGTGATTACCAGTGGCCGCCTTTCAGAATTTCAATGCTGACTAAGCCCTATTCTCAGGAAGGACTTCCCTTCGCCCACTTCACTCGAGCCGCCTAGTTCCGCTGGTTCAAACATCAACTGTTTTAATTTTTATCATTACTGCCGTAATTAAAGTTCGTACGCATTTTAAAATGCTCTCTCCCACAGTACACGTAACGCCGAAGGTATTACGCAGATACATCTTTTCTGTGTTTTTTAAAAAATACTGGGGCGATATCTTATAACGGTTGCAAAAGTGGACCGGTCCACTTGGCGCCGCGTGATTGGCCAGAATCAAGCCTTAGCTGACGCGAGCGCGGCTTTATCCAATCACGCGATGGCAAGTGGACCGGTCCACTTTCGGAACCGTTATAAGATATCGCCCCTGGACACATTTCTTGATACACCCTGGATATTGTACCCTCGGGTGTGTCCTGGTGTCTGGGCGCGAACGACTATTTTCTTCGGTCACCGAGATGGCAGTAAACGCTCACTCTCTGTCAGAACTCTCGCTCACCGGGGGAACTGGTGACAATGGCGCGGATGATATTTTAATGAAGGCATAAGAAAATGTAGCGTAGCAAAGGGGGACACAGGTAGATCTAGTGGAAATCTACTGGATCCAGACGCTAGTGGGTCCGTCCTTTTTGCTACGCAATGACACTCGAGGTTGGAATCCGTGCGCTGGTTTGCGCTATTGATGCTAGTGCAATGGCTTCAACGCCGATGAACGCCCGCTGCAAATTCGCCCTTGAGTACAAAACTAACCTTCCCATGTAACCCCGTGTTGTCGGCTGGAATGGGCCAAAGCATATTTCAATCGATATATTATACAGTCTGAGCAAAGTTAAGCCGACAGGTTTTGGCTTAATTATGCGCTTAGATGTACACGGAGATCACCTCTACAGTAAGGTTCTGCGCTTAGGGGGACACACGATGTGGTGGTAATTATTCATGTCGGAATATAATAAACCAAAATTTAATAATTAACTTTCTTGTGGCTGCAGTAAGCAGTCATGTTTCCATTGAAAAGTTAGACGCAATCGTGTTTCTGCACAGTTTAATTTGGCAAAATCCGTCTAGCGCATTCATTCTCGGAGATATCGAACTAAAAGTTTAATTGTTGCCGTGATTACGCGTGCATGACAATGAGTACCGCGGCAAAGTTCCTCCCTTCCGTGATGTATCTGGTGCGTGCGGTGTTTAGTTTGACAACAAGGCGGAAACGTACCATATTGATAATCGCCCCTCTCTCACACTCAACTGGTGAAACCGAGCAATAAGAGCGTGTATGCAGTACACTTTATCGGGTGACAGCCGATGGCATTTTTTTCTGAACGATATGAGATCGCACCGGGATATTATTTTGTCAATATGTTGGCTGAATTGCTGTCGACCGCTCCTGCAATAGCCCTGCCCATCGAACGACCATCAAGAAGATCGTTGCGACCTACTGTGCTGCCATGGCTGCTCCCACCGGCACAATGTACTCAACAGAAAAAAACGCCGTGGTGATTGGAATGGCTAAGACGAATGGATATGCCCTACTAACGACACGGCTCTACGCGGCTCGCCACCCAGATCATCCACTTCCACCTATGTCAGCGTTCGTAACCACGCTTCGGAGAATTTATACAAAGGACTCTATCCACCATAAGCGACAGCAAGGGAGGGACAATCGTCAGTGAAGACTGACGTTATTGCGTGTGTAACGTCGATGGCAGAAATAAACACCCGACATATCGCCAACGAGTCAGGACGCAGCTTCGGAACAGTTGTAAGAGTGCTAAAGAAGCGTGTGTTCCATCCGTACTATGTTTGCCTTGCAGCAGGACCTAAGTGAGGCAGACTGAGAAAGGTAGCTGGACATCTGCGACTGGGACCTCAACTTGACTGATGAAGACAATAACTTCCTACCTCGAGTAACATGGACAAATGATGCTTCGCTTTTGCGAGAACAGCACTGTGAATGTTCGCAATGCCCATTACTCGTCACAAGAAACCCACAGTGGCTGCGACAACACAAGCACCAAGTTCGCTGGAGTGTGAATGTGTGGTGTGCCATTCCCGGGGACAGAATCATAGGACCCTAGTTTTTTTTTCAGGGCAACGTCGACAGTAACAAGCACACGCAAGAAATACTTAGTGTTGTCGTCGACAACTTTGCCTATGATCTCCCCTTGAACGACCCACGTAAAGTATGGTTCCATCATGACGGAGCCTCACCACATTTCTCGAGCTCAACAAACTGCTGGTTGGACAGCAGTATTCCAGGACAGTACTCAGGAGCAATGCTTTGGCCACGGAGATCCACTGACCTTTCCTCCTGGGCTTTTTAGGGGCGAAGCTCCTCTTAGTGTAACCTTGTCAGGCGTCAGTCGTCAGGGGTCAGTTGTCAGGCGTAACCCGCGTGCCTCCCGGCACGCGCTCGCCCTCGGCGTTCGCCTCGGCGCATGCCTCCCGGCGCGTGCCTCTCTCTCTCTCTCTCCCGGCGCGTGCCTCTACTGTCTTGTGAGAGAGAGACAGAGAGAGAGCGAAAGGCGCGCGTTGGCTATGGAAACGCTCTTTCTTAGAGGAACGCTGTACCAGCTCGCAAAGAAGGAGAAGGCGCCCTCACCAGCGAGAGACAACGTTGGCGCAGGCAGCGTCTCCTAGCGAGTTTCTTGATTGAGAAATACCGACTGCTCGCGTTGGAGAAGCGTACACCGGCAACCCATATATATATATATAGGCACTGGATCTTGACTTGGAATGAAGTGCCTGTGGGAGATTTCACTTGTGCATAGTTGAACCCGTAGCGTGCGCGTTAACTAAATTAATCCGGAACTCGGCACGATCTACGATGAACCTCCCGAGCTTCGCCCACTCATCATTCACTCCGTGGATATGCTGTAATTTTTTTTCTTTGGAGCTACGTGAAAGATCGAGTTCTTGAAACAGTGGCAACTAAGATTAGTGGTCTGAAGGACAGGATGGGATCTGCCTGAGGAAGCATCAGACCAGAAGTATTGCGCCGAGTATTCCGGTCAGTGCGAGAGCGGTTTCTGTTTTGCATTGCTGTGGAAGGAAAGCACTTCAAAAATTTTAAAACACTGATTTCTTAATGGGTTTCCATAAATACGTGACATTTGTGCATGATCACAACGACATTTAAGCAGTGCTACATCAATATTGACACATGCAGCCCTTAACACGTGGGACCCCGACAGTAAGTTGCTCCATGTATATCTCTGCTTCAAAAGCACCCGAAAGACTTGGTTCGAGAACCGAGATTCAAGCCTTCGAACCTGGGACAATTTTCGCGGTGCTTTCCCACCCACCTTTGCAAGTGTCACGGGTAAGGAAATAGCCGCATCACTCCTTCGGACTCGGGTGCAGCTCCCGAATGAAAATGTAACGATCTTACGGATATGACCAGACTATCTCGCCACGCCGACATATCTGAGGAGAAGAAGGTTCGCCTCCTCATGCAAGGAATGAAGCAGGAGCTCTTCGCCGGACTAATAAGAAACCCCCTAAGAGTTCCCCTCCGAGGCGACGACCACTGAGAAGACTCTTGAAATGCGCAGCCGCCAATACAATCGCCGAATGTCCCCAAACATTGCAGAAGGCCAAGGACTGGTCCCTGGACCTACGCGAGACCATAAGGGCTATTGTTCGCGAGGAACCGTGCCGGATGTTCCGTCATCTACGCCCCAAGTCCCGTGCATCGACGACGTCGCTGGCGTTGACTTGAAATGGGAAGCGCCGCAAGTCGAGGCACTTCGCCAAAGAAGCCGACACCAAATTCACACGGACGCAAGCAGCGCAGGGCTCGGCGCCGGGCTTGTGCAGAGGACCGATGAACTTGAAACGGTTATCAATTACGCCAGTAGGACACGGCGGAACCGAATTACTCCACCACAGAGAAAGAATGTATTGCCATCATAAAGGCTACATAAAAGTACCGCCACTACCTGTATGGCAGGCCCTTCCAAGTCATGAGTGACCACCACCACTTGTGTTGGCTACATAACTTGAATGATCCACCAAGACGCCTTGCACGATCGAGTCTTAGACTGCAAGAATTTCAGATCACTGTCGTCTATAAGAGCGGACGAAAGCACTCCGACGCCGACTGCTTGTCTCGTGTCCTCTTCGATACACCGCCACAGGGTGACAATGCCGATGACTCTTTCTTGGGATCTATAAGTACCGACGACTTCGCGGAACACCAACGAGCTCACCCACAGCTCTAGAGCCTCGTGGACTACTTGGAAGGCAATACCCTCGCGGTGCCAATGATATTCCGCCGAGGACTGGCTTCGTTTTTCCTGCGGAACAACGTTCTCCTGAAGAACTTCTCGCGCTCCAAGCCGACGACTTCCTCGTAGTGCATTGAGCTTCGCGTCCGGAGGATCTGGAAGCTTTACACGATGACCAGACAGCCGGACACCTCGGTTTTTTCCGCTCGCTATCGAGGACACCAGAGAAGTACTATTGGCCTCGCTTAACTGTCGACGTCGTCCATTACGTAAGGCATGCAGAGACTGCCAGCGACGCAAGATAGTGCCAGCTAGGACACCAACTAAAACCCATCGAACCCCCTCGACCACCGTCCAGCAAATGGGCATGGACTTTCTGGGGCCGTTCCAGACGTGTATTTCGGGCAATAAATTGATCGTCATAGCGAATGATTACCTCAACCGCTGCGCAGAAACGAGGGCCGTGCCCAAAGGCAGTGCCGCCGAGGTCGCCAAGTTCATTGAGAACATCGTCCTGCATCACGGAGCCCAATAGGCCCTCATCACAGACCGTGGTATAACCTTTCCGGTGACCTAACTCGGGCGATCTTGAGCCACCGCAACCCAATGCCGAACCATTGCCTATCACTCGCAATCGAACGGCCTCACCGATCGTCTAGATAAGACCATCGCCCACATGCTGGCCATGTCGACGTAGAACACACAACGAGGGACGGCACACTTCCGTATGTGACCTTCGCGTAGTAGACGGCCGTACAAGAAACGACGCAGCTTACGCCATGCTACCAGTCTGCACCGATGAAGAAGACGTCGACGTTGCGATCTACTTGGAGCGGGCCGAGGGAGCTCGACAGCTCGCTCGCTTGAGAATCAGCAATCAACAGATTGCCGACAGGCGCCACTACAACCTTCGACGACGCCGCACAATATACCAACCCGGAGACCTCGTCTGGGTGTGGACGCCAATACGACAACGCGAACTGTGTGGGAAGCTCTTGCACCGCTACTTTGGACCCTACAAGGTACTCCGACATTGTGGTGAACTGGACTGTGATGTCGTGCCCGATGGCTTAACGTCATCCGAGCAGCACCGCGCACGACCCGAAGTTGCACACGTCTTGCGACTGAAACCTTATTACATGCGCTGCTTAACTGTGAGGTATTGTTAATTTATCGCTTGTTCTGTTTTTACCATCGCTCCGATGCCGTTCAGAGGGGGTAGTGAAACGCGCGCTTGATTTGATAATTTGCCGGGAGTGCCACTATCACTGTCTGTTAGGCGCAGCGCAGGCCGTGTTTATCTTGCATGTCATTTCGGGAACGCTATCGAACATTTCGTGAAGCGTAGCATCCATGACGCACATTTGAGTGACTTCTGGAATTTCAGATATAATGCGACAGCGCGCTACGACTTTGGAGAAAAGTGCCCAGCTTGTCAGTCTTTTCGTCGACTGACGACTGTTCCCGCCGCTATTGGCTTTGTTTTGCTGGGCACAAGATCGCCCAATAAACAGTTCACCTGACATCGTCTTCAGTTCTGCGTGCTTTGTCTGGATTGCTGCGTACGTCACGACCGCGTGACAATATTTGCTGAATGTTTGATCGATGCGTGCTGTCGCCTGCCGGAGAATACGAAGTGACTTTGGCTCTGGTGGATTGGTGAGTTGAACTCATTATGGGTGCAACGGCCACTGTAAGAGCATGCTGTAAATAGCTTAATGTCTATCTTCCTCGTCATTCTTATAACAATGCCACAGCGAAAATTCATGGCAATGCTTTTGTTGATTTCAATAAAGATTACAAATTGAGAACTTAACAGTCAATCTATTTTGCGTAGCCGAGGTCATCCCCATGCCCGCTGGTTTAGACAAGCTCACGCTTGCGGATAGCCCCCACCCATCCCTTATCCCGGCTTCAGCGCTGTCACCCTTATCTCGGCATCACAGTTCCTGCCATCGTTACCGGCCACTCGGTTCCATGTTTCTATAGCTGTTCCGAGTACCTGTTTGCAAGACAAAGACTGAAAGGGTGCAGTTATCAGCTTTGCGGATGTTTCCACCCCGTTGTCAAACTAAACACTGCACGCAGCAGATACTTTATGAAAGGGAGGAGCGTTACGGCGGTACTGAATGTCTTGCATGCGTAATCATGCAAAGGTAAAATAAACTTTGTAGTTCGATATCTCGAGAACGAATGCGCTAGAAGGATTGTGCCAAATCAAACTAGAAATGCGATTGCGTCTAACTTTCCCATACAAACATGGCTGCCTACTGCAGCCACAAGAAAGTTAATTGATTCACCAGGTTAAAATTTCACACCGCATTCTGTGTCCCTCAGGGCGCGTAACCCCATTATAGAGATGACCTTCACGTATATCTTACGCCTAATTCATAAAAGACCTGTCGACCTAATTTGGAGCACCCTGTATTACATACAATAACTGGCCCACAGACATAGCAACACTAGATTGTGGACGATCACCTGCTTTCAAAAGAGTGTTGCGTGGTTCTCAATCAGTGTCATGAACAGCTGCTTTAGTAAGGAAACAGCGATTGTATAAGATAGCCGTGTATTGACAGAGGTATGCCATCGTTTTGTCTCTTCAGAGACAGCGCATTTTGTCGTGATTATTGATGATGATCTACCGACTTCTGAAAATATAAGATGTCCTAAGGTAAGTGTCTCATTTTCGCTCACAAAAACTCATGCGGGCGCATGTAGTGCTCACCATGTTAAAATATGGCCCGCCTAGGATAACTACGGACGTTTTTGCTAGCTTTGAACCACCAGTAAATGTCCGAACAGCAACAGCTTAACTCTAGTTGCACTGCTGTCGTGTAGCACTACGCATGCGATTGCCTTTAATTGCCCCCTCGCGGTTGCTCTTTTCGCGTGGTACTTTTCGAATGTTGCTCTGAGGGGGCTAGGTTTCGAGTCATCGCTCCTAAAGGCCGAGGGGGATGAAAAGCATCAATAACCGTGCATCCAGGAAAAGCTGAATGTCAAAAAACCCCGGGCAGTCGACATGGATCTCGACAGCGCCACGACGGCAAGGCTCATAGCTGTGTCCCGATTTTTGCACTTATAACTGTCTAAAATTTATTTCTACAAGCCTGGTATTTATTTGCATGTGACCATCTACAGGGGTGTTATTGCACATTACTGTATAAACAAGGTTTAGAGCTGCGCTTCTACGATCAGCACACTTTTGCGGCGGAGGCGTCTATTTAAGGACCTAGTGGCAATTTCAGAACCCGATAACAACTCCCAAAACAGGCTGGATCTCATTGAGCCAACTAAGATTTCGCTCGGACGTGAGAATTTTGCTCTCGTTCGACAGTTTTTATAGACAGAAGCAAGAAAATAATATAAATATGGGAATACCCGAGTCGAACTTGTTAGCAACTGGTTCAAGACCATGTGCACATTTGAAAAAAAAAGTGTGACCAACGACATAAAAAAGAGAAACTTATCAACCACTCTTTTACGAGACGGGGGTGTGCGGGAAGTTCGCATGCTGTTTCCTGTGACGCATAGGGCATGACGCGCGCGACTCCCATGACGCAGTATGCCCCAAAGTTATGTCAACCTGCCGTCTACCGACGCAGGGTTCCCTGTAAACCACTCCTTAAGGAAGGTGCACAGAAGTGTGGCCGGGGTTAGGGAATGTCAGCGCTTGTATTTCCTTGTGCGTATGGGCGGCTGCGGTTACTCACACGTGGAGGCGAAAGCTTATAAATAGAAACAGCAAACAAGACCCAAGTAGAGGAGGTCCGACGTTTCGAAGCCAGTCCAGCTTCCTCCTCAGGGATGACTGCGGTCAGGCAGCAGCTGCGTAATGTCGTTGTCGCGGCAACCAGACTCAAAGCGATTTGCCATGGAGCGCACACTGTGCGTATATACCATGGGGCGAGGTCTCGAAGAACGGTTCAGGCATAGTGGTGTCCCCCGGATGTGCCATGACTCGAGCTGCATTCGTTTTTTGCATTGATGATCGTTTTCGAGGACTGCGTCCCCTCTCAAAGTCATTTCTATGGCCGCTCGCAATGCTCAGCGAAGGGCATCGCTCTCTCTCTCTTTTACTTCCGGGCGTCGTCTTTTGATGCTTAATTCGTTCCGGTAAGTTTCCTGTCTCGAACGTTTATCTGTTTTTCTGTTTGTCAGTCTATCACACGATTCAGCCACACGACCAAAGTTTAAGCACTTCCCTAACGCCCAGCCATCTTTAACTGGTAGCTGCATTGAGACGTGTGAATATTGTCGATCAAAAAACAAATATTACGCATACCTGAGGCGCAACATCCATATGTAAATATAAGGGGGCGTGTTCCTTTACTAGAAAATACATTAATATGTAATTATAACGACCCTGGTGTTTCTTAGGCTGCGCTAAAAATGCGACGCCATCCACAAAAAAGGCTTCTGCGGACGATTTGATGCTGCCACCTGGCAATTGACCAGGGATTCTGCACAAGCTCATGTATCCCAACGGGGCTGCCAGATGGCGTCCATGTCTCACGCAATGTAGTACGGCCGGCCGAGGACTATCTTCTTTCGACGAGATTTGCAGCGAAGCAGGCCGACCCGCGGCCAGTTCTTTTCTATGGCTCTATACTTCGCTGCACTTGCCGCATCCTGGAGCTGCCAGAGACACCGATTCCATGTGACAAAGGTCATTACTGCCTCCATGCAAATGGCATTTGGCAAGATTGCTAATGTTGATCTTACGTCTAGAAACAAAGTCCTCCCCTCGAAGAGCACAAAATCGGGCCGTAACCGTGACGCGCTCACTCGTCTCCTGCCATGCTGCCCTGGCAGCTGTGCGCTGTATGGGACGCCCGTCACATAATAGCCTGTTAACAATAAAATAGGCTAGTTGGCAATAATAAAGTCCTAATGTTCATATAATTACACAAAAGCGAGGGACGTAATACACTGTAAACAAAAATTACCCGATATGGGAGCTTTTACCAGCGCGTCAACCGAAAAAACTCCCATGCCCCAACCATTTACTCCGTCATAGCGGAGTGAATTCGGCGCATGACATCATTTTACCACCATTGCTAAGTGACGGAGTATAAAAACGACATGACCTTATTATACTACCCACACGGAGTTTCAGTTCACGTGGTCCCAACCCCCACATGGGAGTTTTTAACAGCCGTCTTCGGTTGCGACGCTCTTGCGGCGGTGTGATGTGTGTGTGTATGCGCGCTTGAGCTCGCGCGTCTGTTTAGTGCTTCCGTGTGATGCTCCAGTGCATTGGTTGGTTCGACGAATCGTCGGTGGGAGTTGTATCTGTGCGTGCTCGCACGTGTGCTTAGTGCGTCCAAGTGAAGCGCCACTTCGTTTTTTTAAACGAGTCTTGAGTGCGCAGTGAGTTTGCAACGGCCATCAGTGTTCTGTGTAAACATGTCAAGGCTCTTTCCACTGGTGAACGCTCTGCTCCTCCAGCCAGACGCCTAATGCCGCGCATCGACCAGACCACCACAGTGATGCGCGAATCGGAAATATTTTGTTACGAAGTGGCTGGGGCACCACCGCCCAGCGAGTGTTGACGTGGTTTTAGGCTTCCGAAATTATCAAGATTGTATGCGGACAAGCCAGGATTATCGGAAAGCAAACGTCAAGGCTATCGACCGGAAGGAGAAAGGACCAAAAGGATACCAAATTTACCCAGGTAGATCGAATATTAATAAAATTATGCAAGAAATTGTCCCGGACCACGCCTAGGCTTAGCTGGCTTCAGCAAAAGCTCATACATTGATGTAAACATAAACTCCCATATAGGTACCCGCAAGAGCTCCGCGATGGATGTAAACAAATACTTCCATAGCTACCCGCAAAAGCTCCTCGATGGATGTAAATACCGCTGCGGTCAAGCGGAGTAAATCTTTTACTCCGCATGACCGGAGTATATTAAACTCTCATCAGGGAATGCGCTAGAGGACAGGTCCATTTACTCCCATCTCGGGTAATTTTTGTTTACAGTGTAGCAGCAGACAGACACACTGACATACAATTAACAAAAGGCCATGCAGGGGGAGAGCCACGTAGAACCCGGCAGGCGCTCTCACGACCGAAAGCAGACAGAAAGGAAGATACAGGGAAGCAAATGTGCGGGAAAGGTGGGCTTCCATCGAAGGCCGCCGTTTCAGGCCTCCAAGGCCCAAAAGGAAGAGCGCGCCGGCCGTCGTCGTCGTCGACAGAAAGGTGGCACAAGTACGTCCGCACCGACGCAGACCAACGAGACGCTGTCACGTTGTTGTATCTACGCCAATGTTCGGATGTATCCGACCCGTCTTGGTGAAAGCACTCATTTTTTCACGTCATCTAATTTTTACTGAAAAAATCAGAAGTGGTCTATCTTTGCCTCTTGAAAATAAACATCAAGCAGTGTTATTTCTATTAGAGGATGGACTTGCACGCTAGTTGGTTTGAGCATCGCGAACAAGAAGAAACGGCGCAAGCACAGGAACGATATAGAAACACCAACCGCACCACGGAGCGCTAAAAACTGTTTTTATTACGGCGAAAACCTTTACATATAAATTTAGATACATGCGTAACAGCACCTAATTGACATGCACTGCACAGCAAATGATAATAAAATAAAATGAACGACATGTCCGGTCCCTATTCTGCCCGGTGCTGTGTTTGCGCACTTCTCACCATGAATGAGCAAAACTGAAAGGTCATTACCACATGGGACCCTGCGTGCACATAGCGAAGAGGGAAATTTGAGGGCGCATTAGCACAGAGGAATGTACTTACATTGCCTGCTGGCCTCAGTGCACAAAAGATAATAAGATAAATATACCTGTGTAAGTATAATGAATAAGGTGGCGTAGATAACGGTAGGCAAAAGCTAGGTCGCCGGTGCACTAAGTCCTCTACATGCCTATATTCTCACAACCTGAAGGCCACTCACTGGCCAGTGCGTCAGCGTGAATGTCGCATTGAGCATGCCGACGAAGCTTTCTAGTTTGAGCAACTGTGCAGCCTCCCAATGACGTAGAAAAGACGAAGAATGACGTCCCAAGGATGTCGTTGCTATTGTGGCGCACTACGCAGAACGGCGGATTTTTAAATGGTAGGCTTCATGAACGGGAATATGATGTCACGAGTCCTTCAAAAGCCACATTGGCATTCATTGTAAGTGTTGCGGTTGTCACCGTTATGTAAATATATATATATATATATATATATATATATATATATATATATATATATATATATATAGAATCAAGTTAATGAAACAGCAAACAGTGAAGCCTAAAACAGCATAGCGGAAGTTATTCCAATTCGTAATTATGATATTGTAATATTTGGGTAAGTAGAAGGGAATTAAAGTGGACGAAAAGACAAGCCTGCTTTCGGTGGGAAGCGAACCCACGACAATTAGGAATTGGAATAACTTCCCCTATGCTTTCCTAGGCTTCAATGTTTGTTGTTTCATTAACGTGTTTCTAACAAATAAAGCGAGCCCTTTACCCCCTTCCCTTTCGTTATTTCATAGCTTGGGTGTCGCTGCTGCAGACTTGGTGCCTTAGGTAGCATGCGAGGGCTTATTGGGCAGCAGCCACCTTGACATAAGACCACGTTCTACGTGACGCCTCCTGGCAGTAAGAGTGTGCTACACTCGCCGCCATGGCTACGAGTGGCGCTGCCTAACACTCCCAGGATTTTATATACATAAATACCCAATAAAGTGGACGGGGGGACGACCGCTTTCGCAGCTCAGTGGCAGAGCATCGGACGCAGTATCCGAAGGTCGTGGGTTCGGTTCCTGTACCCTATATATATATATATATATATATATATATATATATATATATATATATATATTCCTTCCTGTCGCAAAAAAAATGGAAGGGGTTCCAGGTTCAATAGCGCCGTAAGGCGGAAAAGGGTGTTGCATATTTAGCCGCATTTGCACGGACACGGCCGATTTCGAAGGTCACGCTAAGGACCTTAAAACGGCTCTCGTGGCGAAAGAATATCCAGAGAATATCATCCATGATGCCATAGATCGAGCACGAACATTAGATCGGGACGATGCCCTGACGGGCTCAAAACCGCGTCATTCAAAAAACAATACCAACCTTCTCCTTACTTATTCATCCACGCTGCCGCACGTCAACAACATCCTCTCCAGACATTTCAACATTATTCAGCAGAGTAGGCACCTATCCTCAATTTTCAGAGCCACCCAAAGTGGTTTAGCGCCAGGGAAGGAACCTAAAAGATATGTTAGTTAGGGCTAAGACGACCGGGTCTCAGAAAGAGGAAGCGGGCTGCAGACCATGCAGGAAAAAAGGCTGCCAGGTCTGTAAACATATGACTACGACTTGCGCAGCAAAAGCTACCCACTCGGACTTCGCGTTTAGAATTAATGAACCTCTTAACTGTGACAGTCAGAATGTAGTGTATTTGCTACATTGTGAGGTTTGCAACCAACACTATATTGGCCAGACTGGGAATGCTTTCAGACTGCGTTTAAATGACCACCGTGCACACGCCCGCACCCTGCCCAGTCTCCCATTTTCTAAACACCTTATGCTGCCGAAGCATTCATTTGACAAAATCCGTGTCACTCTTCTTCAATCTGGCTTCCACAGTGCTCGGGAACGGGAACAGCGGGAGTCGTATTTTATTCATAAATTTAAAACCGTAACACACGGCATTAATGAAAACATCGGGTTCCTCTCGTTTCTTCGAGCGTAGGGACAGATCAGAAATATAAATTAAAGTCACCAAGTCAGAATACAGAAATGAGGCATCACGAAAGACGATAAAATTGGCACCACAACATATTTTTGGGGAAGTGGACCATGCGAATCTCTATGGATATGTATATATAATGTGCGCGGTTGTATGTGTGTTTATTCATGTGTGCGCATTTTTATATGTAACACCCTTTTCCGCCTTACCGCCCTATTGAACCAGGAACCCCTTCCATCTTTTGCGTCAGAAAGGAATATAAATATTTTTTCCTTTCTTTCACTTTCTTTTTCTCTCTTTTTACGGCTATATTATTCTTCGGAGTATAGGGCAGCCATACTTACAGTGCACTTGTAGGCCATCTCCGTCATGGGAACAAGGAATTTCGACAATTCCCAGACGTCAACTAAAGAAAGGAGGAGGGAAAGAAAAAGAAAAAATCTCCTTATTGCCCACAGGAGCCACCCCAAGGACGGCCCCAACAAAGCACGGCCACCTTTTGTCGGTGCCCTCTGCTACGAATACTTAGTGTCACCGAAACTCAAGTTTTACCCCCCACTGTGCACTGCTTCCGCCACTCCGTGTTGCTAGCTGCCCACCTTGTTCTCCCTCCCGCACAGCCTTCTCTCAAGCACCCATAACGATCACCTGCAGAATGAATTGTGTACCTCAAGTACCACTCTCTCCCTTTTCTTCTTCCGATCAGTTTATCAGCTATCACTTCACTTCTCTCTATGCCTTGAAAAAGAGCGGACCCGCGGTCGAAACTGTTGGCAATAAACGATAACTGCGAAGTCGTGTCTGCTATCTCACTGTAATATATATATATATATATATATATATATATATATATATATATATATATATATATATATATATATATATATATATATATATATGGCATGCTACCAAGGCGCCATGTCCAAGTGACGCGCGTAACTACGGAGGCACATAACAATTCTTTGTTCAAAGAGAAATGCGTGTGTCCACCATCTGTAGCTTTTTTTTAAACAAGGACATTACCTTCCATTCTGCTAGCAAGCCCTATAATTACTGCCTTCGCAACGCACACGCAGCATTATGTCTGCTGCTTTCATGTTGTTGGTCTTGTTTAGTTTTCATTCGTTGTGCAGTGGTTGTGATGACACGTACGATGCTACGGATGTGATTTTATATTCATAGTTCGCCGCATTAAAGTTAGTTCCTTGTCAGCGCTCCGTGGTATGGTGTGTCTTTCTTCGCCGTCCATGCGTCCATGGTTTTTGCTCTTCTATTATAAAAATCCTTCTTCGACGTAGTGTTTTACAAACCGGAAGAAAGCACCTTCTGGCCGCTAAACATTGAAGACACAGCAACCTCAACGTCGCTCACGCCGCAAGTCTTTTTTCTACTCCTTCTTTTCGCCGTTTGATTGTCTACTGCAGATGAATATACTTCTACTGTAATAGGGTGTAGGGAGGGTGAATGAGATGAGTTTACGTTTCTTTTGTTTTTTTTTGTGGGACGACTTTTTGTTTAGTCAAAGACGCGCTCGACGTCAGCGAACGCAAACCTCGCAGGTACACCATTCCCAACGCGGAACAGCGCCCCTTAAGAAACCCGAATAGCCCGTGGCGCCACATTTCTTTAAGGTTAACTTGTGAAAAGCTGTAGGAAGCACGCGCGAGTATGGGAGGGACTGCCGCATGTTCATTCCACCCATGCGTGCAGCTCGACTAAAACGCCAAAGCGAAAACGGCAGTTTCTTCTACAACACCAACGCCCTCTCGTTAGAGAATGGCACCATCTTCGGCCACGAATCCCGATAGTCGAAATATATTCTACTTTTGACCATTGTGCGCGACCTTTAACTTCAACGAGTACACCCTTACAGCTGTGCCCCGAGGAACCCACATGTTTGGTCTGCGCGTGGGGACATCAAACGAAAGGTCTTGTGGCAACTGCGTCGCTGAGATAACGAAACACAGACGTGGTGGTTTAGGGGAAGCGGCGAAATAAATGTATCATAAAGCCGTTCTCTGCACATACCTAGAGCGTAATCAGAGACGCCAGCAAAAAATTCACGCATCTCCACGGACTGAACCATGGCGAGTGGGCGATGCACTGGGGATCGTTTGGTGTTACCGTAAATCACGCGTGACATTGCCCACTCATGCAGGTAAATGAATGACGACGTGTGTGTATATATATTTATACAAGCGTTGTCATTTATGCCCCTGGTCTCTATGAGGTTACTGCGCTCCAACGGAGTAGTGTCACAGCCGCCAGGCGTTCTCGGTCGCCCTCGTGTCCAACGAGATAAGATCCGGCGTGAGAATGTGCGGAGCGAGTTTCGGCGTCCTTTGGAAAAAGGGAAAAAGCGGCTAATTGCCTCCCGAGGAAAAGCTCGGACTTGCGGGCCGTTTTATCGCCAACGCCTCTGGACGCCGCCAGCACCGCCGAAGAAACGCAGCCGCCGGGCCGGGGCCCCCCGTAGCGGGGCGGCGCGCTTTGTCCAACTTAAGATGCCGTCAGGCGGAAGGGAGAAGATGATTCTGGCCCGATTTGGCTGCCACGGCAGTTGATGTCTTGACCAGCAAGAGAGCAGTCAGCGGTGTCGCGGGTCTCGTGTAGAAGTCGGGCATGGAGCAGCCGAAGTGACGAAAACAGTCGTGCACAACATCGGGCCCTCTCTTCGTCTACCGAAGCCGGCGAGACACCAGTGACACCCGTCAACTCCTCTACGTAAGAGTCACGACCATTATTGTTGGACATTTCCGTGGGGCATAATTATTTTCATTTAATGTTCTTTTTCTATTCACCGAATTTCGGTGTCAGAAGGAAGCGTGCGCTGCGCCGCACCAGAGATAGTGCATCGAGCTAGTTCTGGTTATGTTTTCTTTTCATCTGGTTATTTTATTACCAATGTTAACTCCTGCGTTGTTTATATTTGTATTGATACCTTGTCGCATGTATTTCCTGCGAGTTCCTGTCGCCCGTGTTCCTATAGTCTGAGTTCATTTCTTTTTGTAATTGCCTATTGCCTTGCTCGTGATTAAATGCTTTTGCTTTCGTTTCTAAGCACCTATCCGTGTTTGTCTGAGAGTGCGTCAGTCAGGACCAACACCACCACACGTGCCACCCGCACGGGTCGGCCGGCGAACTCAAAACAAAGTGTACTGCTTCGAGGCTTTTAGGGCGTCGCAGGCCTAAGCGTAAGTGGAAGCCTGCAAGTCTGCCGAATCGCCGCTACTGAACGGCGGGCCTGAGCGAAGTGTATGACAAGTAGATTGGGCCGAGTTTTGGATGACTGTTTCTTAAAGCGCGCGCTGCGAATACTTATGGTTCAACTACGCAAAAGAGAAATCTGCCACCTGCACTACATTGCAAGTCGAGATCCAGTGCCCATAGCCCCGCCACGGTGGTCTAGTGGCTACGGTACTCGGCTGCTGATCCGAGGGTCGCGGGATCGAATCCCGGCCGCGGCGGCTGCATTTCGATGGAGGCGAAATGTTGAGGCCCGTGTACTGTGCGATGTCAGTGCACGTTAAAGAACCCCAGGTGGTCGAAATTTCCGGAGACCTCCACTACGGCGTCTCTCATAATCAGAGCTGGTTTTGGGACGTTAAACCCCACAAATCAATCAATCAATCGAGATCCAGTGCCCATATGTATACAGGGTGGCCGGTGAACGCTTGTGCAGCGCGAGCAATGGGTTTTTTTTCAATCAAGAAACTCGCTATCAGACGCTGCCTGCGTCAGCGTTGTCTGTCGCGGGCGAGGGCGCGTTCTTATTCTTTCCCAGCTTGGGCCAGCTATTGCGCATGCGCAGTCGGGGTGTGGACGGTGCGGGGACGGAACAGGCTCGACCATAAGCTGCTTCGCGTCTTAAAATCACGAGAGAAACACAGGAAAACCGCAGGATCGCTGCTTCTGCAAATTCAACATTGGATGGGACTGGGGTTAGTTTTCTTGTTCTTTTTTTGTGAGAGCTGTCCCATTCCTTACAATGCTAAAATATCGGTCGTGCTACCACTCGTGAGTACGATGAAGTGTGGCGCGCTTTGCGACTGTTGTGAGGAGCTTCGAATTTGGGGTATTGGTTGAACGAAGTTGCGTTTTGAGGGACGTCCTTCTCGCCTCGCTATTTTTGTCACTGTCGCTGGCATTGGCATGGGCCATGTGGTAATGGTAGATCTTGCGCTTTGGTATTTGTATGTACTTCAGGACATATTTGTGAGCTTATTTAACGATTTACAACTTGGATGTTTCTTAACTACATAACCGAAAGGACCGAGCCGCACCTCTAACTTGCAGCAGGCACCTGTCAACAAGCTCATGACTGTGCCCTAAAGGTTATTTTTCAGTGCTCAGGAGATACGGTTTGTTATCTAGTGCAATGTGACAGAGTGAGCCTAATTTCCTTGCAGAGACCGCGAACGAACTTGACGTGCAGATATTGGAGGTATCGTGACAACGGTACGCACAAAGTTGCCAGGAGGTTATGCAGGAGGCCTAATAATTCGACGTGTACCGTAAGTATGAACAACATGCATGACTAGTACCATTAAACATTCGGCAAGTGTGACAGTTAAAGCATCCTAAGGGTGTCTGAAAACGTTCAACTGGTAACTTTATTTTCGTGTAACAGTTCGGGCTCGCGATTCTAGAATGGTTAAATTACTTAGCTTAGGCTGACGTGGGACAGGTCAAGTGAATACCCCGCTTACCCAGCGCCGCCGGTAGGGGCGCTGGGTAAGCGGGGTATGGCTGCCGTGGCCGCCGTTCCGTTAGTCCATCCGTGTGTAGTCGTGAGGCGTACTCACTGGCCGTGTTGTGTTCGACTTCGCTCTGTGAGGTCAACGTGCGTAGCGTGTCGCACGATGGCATACTGCTGTGTGCCATTATGTAAATCGGATGAGAGAAATGAACCCGCAGGGGTTTCCTTTCATGAAATGACGATGACGCACGAGCACGATGGCTTGCCGCAATACGACGAGACAAGTGGGCGCTGGATATCACCTCATGGGACACATAAGTGTGCAGTCGACACTTCAGATGCGAAGGCTTCAGAAAAGGCAACCATCGACGTCTGAAGAAAGGAGCAGTGCGCCAGTTTCTAAGAATACCCGCCCCATCTCCTGCCGAAATCAACGCCGGCTCGAAGCACCGCAAGCGTCGAGAAAAGAGTGAGTTATACAATGGCACAAAGTAATTCCGCTTGCGGCGCAACGACGCAGGAATTGCTGCCGGCTGAACCGGTGGAGGACATGATCCAGTGCTGCTCCATGCTCACATCAACGGCGACCACCTGGCGTGATCGAGGCGTCCACGGAAGCAGCACGTGAACTTATCAGTGCTTGTTACCTAGAAGGCCAAGAGGACAAGAGAGCTGCTTCGGATGAAACAGATCGTCGACAAGTACGAACTGGAACTGAACAAGCTACACGATGACACCCCAGTTGCGTATGTTTCTTACAACAAGAAATCGGCGGAAGAAAAAGTACCTGCAGCTCTGTTCTTAATTGATCAAATCGAGAACTTCAGGAAGAAAAGAACAAGCTAGTCTGAGGAGACCACCCGACGTTGCGTAGTTTTAAGGCATTTGTCGACAAAAGCATATGAACATATTCGCGGTGAAATGCTCTTGAAGCTTCCTTGCAGGAAGACATCGAGCAACTACTTAGGAGCCACAAGTGGAGAAACAGGCTTAAGCAAACTCGCCGCCGCTCAGCTTAGAGTAGAAGCTGAGTGGTTGAGTGTATCGCAATCGAGAGTGCGCTCACTCATTTTCGAAGAAATCAGGATCAGGTAAAAGCTGCAGTACAACGAACAGCAGGACTGCTTTGTGGGGCATGCAGGCGTCTGTTTGGAACAAGAGGGTGGTGTCCTTACCTAAGCGAACTCTCTGCTTCCTATTTATCGGACTTTCGACATTGTAGCGCATTTAAGTGGCTTACTACTTTACCAAGGAGTTAACAGGCTCACAGCTGCACAAGTTTTAATTTTTGTGCTTGAGAAAATGGAGGCCTGTGGTATCAGGCTAATTCCTTTAGTCAGTGATAACCACAAAATGAATGTAAATGCCACGAAAATTCTGGGAGATTTTCTTCTTACTTACAGAATACAACATCCCTGCGACTGCGACAGGCTCCTCTTCTAAAGTTTCAACCCGTTCTATGATTTAAAATATGTGCGCTCGCAGTTTTTGGCACATGACTTTGGACCGAAAGGAGAGGTTTCATACAGCTACATCAAGAATCTCTACGAAATACAGAAGGACCTGAATGTAAAGCCCGCCCGCTACCTCGGTCGAAAACATGTATATCCGAACAGCATATAAAAAAATGAATGTTGCAAGGCTAATTCAGGTCCTCTGGCCTGACGTTAATGCGACCATGGCGCATCTCAGGGATCAAGCGCGGCACACATCGAGTGTATCGTTCGCAGCTGCAGTTCCGACCATCATTTTCATTCCGAACATCTATCGCTGGTGTGTGTTGCATCACACCAGCAATACGACCCAGCACGCCCAAAAAATTGCCTGACACTCAACAATTCAACGATGCCGAAGATGCCAGACTGGAGTGGCTTGAGGTAACACTCACTGCTCATGTACATGGGTGAACTGAAAGAAGCTGTGGAGATTAAAGGAAATTTTGGACAGAGAAAATGTATGAAGCATTGCTCTTGACCGCGTATTCCACGGTTGCCTGCATAAAATACCTGCTCACGGAGGAGAAGTTCTTTGTTGTCACCATAGGTCGGCGCACTCATTCATGAGTGCACTCACTCACACTCACTCGCACTCATTTCATAGACGTCAGTGCGAGTGCGAGTGAGTGCCAGTGAGTGTGAGTGGAAGTGTCTGCGAGTGCGAGTGAGTGCGGGTCGTGGAAAAATTATGGTGAGCGAGTATGAGTGAGTGTTATCCCACACTGCCGACCTGTGGTTGTCACTCGCAAGTTTAATAGTGACCCGACGGCCTCGCGCACACACGGCAGCATGCTCCGCGACAATGGCTCAGCAGCCGCCGAAGGCGCATAGGCAGATAGCACAACCGAGGTCCAGACCACTGCCTCCTCCATCAAAATCTATGCCGGGCACACCACCTTCAGAAACTATTGAACGCTCGTTCGCGCCACGGCCGGTAGGGGCGCTGGGTAAACGGGGTCTGGCTGCCGTAGCCGCGTTCCGTTAGTCCATCCGTGTGTAGTCGTGAGGCATAGTCACTGGCCGTGTTGTGTTCCACTTCGCTTTGTGGAGTCGCCGTGCGTAGCGTGTCGCACGATGGCATTCTGCTGTGTGCCAGTATGTAAATCGTATGAAAGAAATAAACCCGCAGGGGTTACCTTTCATGAAATGACGATGATTCACGAGCACGATGGCTTGTCGCAATACGAGGAGACAAGTGGTCGCTGAATATCACCTCATGGGACACATAAGTGTGCAGTCGACTCTTCTGATGCGAAGACTTCAGAAAAGGCAACTATCGACGTTTGAAGAAAGGAGCGGTGCCGCCAGTTTTTGAAGAATACCCGCCCGATCTGCCGAAATCAACACCGGCTGGAAGCACTGCAAGCGTCGAGAAAAGAGTGAGTTATACAATGGCGCAAAGTAATTCCGCGTGCGGCGCAACGATGCAGGAATTGCTGCCGGCACAACCGGTGGAGGACATGATCCAGTGCTGCTCCATGCTCACATCAACGGCGACCACCTGGCGTGATCGAGGCATCCACGGAAACAGCACGTGCACTTAACAGTGCTTGTTACCTAGAAGGCCAAGAGGACAAGAGAGCTGCTTCGGATGAAACAGATCGTCGACAAGCACGAAATGGAACTGAAAAAGCTACCCGATGACACCCCAGTTGCGGATGTTTCTTACAACAAGAAATCGGCGGAAGAAAAAGTACCTGCAACTCTGTTTTTAATTAATCGATTCGACAACTTCAGGAAAAGAAGGCCAAGCTAGTCTGAGGAGACCACCCGACGTTGCGTAGTTTTAAGGCATTTGTCGACAAAAGCATATGAAGATATTCGCGGTGAAATGGTATTGAAGCTTCTTTGCAAGAAGACATCGAGCAACTACTTAGGAGCCACAAGTGCAGAAACAGGCTTCAGCAAACTCGTTGAAGCTCACCTTAGAGTAGAAGCTGAGTGGTTGAGTGTATCGCAATCAAGAGTGTGCTCGCTCATTTTCGAACAAATGAGGATCAGGGAAAAGCTGCAGCACAACGAACAGCAGGACTGCTTTGTGGGGCATGCAGGCGTCTCTTTGGAACAAGAGGGTGGTGTTCTTACCTTAGCGAACTCTCTGCTTCCTATTTACTGGACTTTCGACATAGTAGCGCATTTCAGTGGCTTACTACTTTACCAAGGGGTTAACAGGCTCACAGCTGCACACGTTTTAATTTTTGTGCTTGAAAAAATAGAGGCCTGTAGTATCAGGGTAATTCGTTTAGTCAGTGATAACCACGAAATGAATGTAAATGCCATGAAAATTCTGGGAGATGTTCTTACTTACAGAATAGAACATCCCTGCGTCTGCGACAGGCTCCTCTTGTTAAGTTTCAGTCCGTGCCATGATCTAAAATATGTGCGCTCGCAGTTTTTGGCACATGACTTCGGACCGAAAGGAGAGGTTTCGTACAGCTGCATCAGAATCTCTACGAAATACAGAAGGACCTGGTTGTAAAGCCCGTCCGCTACCACGGTCGAAAACATGTATATCCGAACAACATAAAAAATGAATGTCGCAAGGCTAATTCAGGTCCTCTGGCCTGACGTTACTGCGACCATGGCGCATCTCAGGGATCAAGCGCGGTATACATCGAGTGTATCGTTCGCAGCTACAGGTCCGACCATTATTTTCATGCCGAACATCTATCGCTGGTTTGTGTTGCATCACACCAGCAATACGACCCAGCACGCCCACATAAAATGGCCCGACACTCAACAATTCAACGATGCCGAAGATGCCAGACTGGAGTGGCTTGAGGTAGCACTCACTGCTCATGTACTTCGGTGAACTGAAATGGTAGCTGTGGGGATTAAAGGAAATTTTTGACAGACAAAACGTATGAAGCATTGCTCTTGACCACGTATTCCACGCTTGCCTTCATCGAATACCTGCCACGGAGGAGAAGTTCTCCTTTGTTCTCACTCGCAAGTTTAATAGTGACCCGACCGAGTCGCTGTTTGCACATTGTGAATGTCCTCCGGTGGCAATGTCGTGCTGAACGTTCTGTTTTATCAGATGTCGAGAAGGTTCTGAAAACTGGTATTGCAGCATCCAACGCCACCTCAAATGTTGCTCACTGTGAACGTGCACAAATGTCGACAGGTACCTGGCACACTGAAGCTTCTGCTTCGCCAGCATACCTTCTTCCTCAGAAACAGACGGCTCTATGTGTTTCGCAACGGCTCAACACGAGTCTTGGCTCAGCGCTTGCCTACAGTTGAAATTTCGGCAAGTGTTTACGTTGGGGATTATGTTGCACGTGTAATAAATGAGCACATGCTCTGTGAATGTTGCACTCCAGTCTGCACGAAGCCAGCAAGCAAACAAACCATTTCGCAGTTCACTCGCAGCCAGGACCGAGGAGGCTTCCTTTACCCATCAGACCAGTTGCTGTTTGGCCTTGACGTGCCTTGAGCATTTGCTAATCGTGCCCTGAAGTACAACCCCACTCTGCAAAGGCCATTATCACGCTGGTGAAGTATGATGTGCCAGCCCTCTGTGCTTCAAACCTGCAATAGTGCGGAGAGAATGATGGCGTTGACAGAGTTAAGCTCATGGCGCTCGTATCTGTTCGCTTCTTGTGGCCGCTGCTGGAGAACCATGCCTTCAATGTTAGAGACAAGCATGATGCTTTCAAATCCGCTGCAAAGAAGCCCCTGTCCAGGAAGTATGTGAATATGTAAGTGCTTAGGGCCTACATAATGCACTGGTGCTTACAAATACATTTTTATAAAACTTGTGCATTCTTATCGCATCAAATTTGTTAATATTCCAGAATATATAGATATATAGAGATACCATGCATGGGACGTAAATATTGCAAACTATACACGGAATTTCCAAGCGCGTACGTGCCTGCCTACACGGGACCTAAAGGTCGGGATGTCGGCGGTTCCTAGGATAGAACCTGGACCTATCGGTAAACAATGAATGTCGTTAAAGGAAAGCATCGCTTTTCTTCACTGGGCCCATAATGGAGCTCACCCAACGTCCTTCGCGCTTGTGACGAAGTGAGGTGCGAGCTCGACATTTTTAGTACTCATATTGCGTGGTGTTTTGGATTACGTTTAGTGGACGAAAGCTCCTAGCTAGCACTTTGCAACACTTGGTAACATAATTCCGTCATTCAGCACTCGCGATATTAACTGTGCGTTGGCAATGTGGGCGTAGCATGCGCACGCTATTTGAGGTTTGAGGGCAACACTGAAGGATTGATCTGTTTTATTTGAGTGCTGCGCCAGACGCATGGCACTGCGGTACCCTGTTGAGCTGGCGGCACCTAGTGACAAGGCTCTGCACTTGCACCGACGGAGCAATCTCTTGTGCTCCTCCGCTTTTACCGGGCACGGGAAGTATAGAGGAGGCACTGGCTAGACTCAACGGCCTTGCACGTGGCAGCTGGTGCGGGATGTCTGCCCACCGCTAGGCAGACCACTCGGAAGGTGCGCCTCCACCGGGAGGGTACGCGGCACTACGTTCGCCCAGCACAGGAATCTGCCGGTAGCCACAAACCTCCGGGCGTCCGGGACGGAAGTCCAGGGCACTCTCCCAGCCCACCAAAGAACAATGGCCTCAATTGTGCGAACGGCTCGGCTTGTTCGGAACGGCAAGCCCAGACCAAATAGATCAGGCTGATGAAAATAACGGCCCCTTCTCTTGGAGACCTGCAGATTGACCCCGCAGGCGCTACGCATCGCCAACACAGTCCCAAGGAACTTCCGTCATACACGCTATTTGGTTCCCTGATCATATCGGGCAGATCCCGGCATGGTCCCGTTCAACCTCAAGAGTCTGCTCACAGTTCTGCGCGCGCACTGATGACCGATACGCGCAGATACTGGCCGATTCGAGGCCATGGAAAACAGGGATGTCCCGTCAACATACAACGAAATCACGAAGCATTTCTACCTCTCACGCCGTGTCTTCCCACCGCCAAGCCCTAAACTAAGCAGGCCTCAAGCGCTTACTCTGAGGCTATTGCAAACCGGTACTTACCCAAATCCGCATATACTACATGTCATATACCCAGACATTTACCCTGATGACATTTGTATCAATTGCAAGCTCACCACCGCTATGCTCAAACACATGCTCTGGGAGTGCACCACTATGCATAACGATGCTAACCCCGATGCTACCTCGGCGAAGTGGGATGCTGCTCTCCGCAGCTCTAGCCTAGCCGACCAAAAATGGGCCGTCCAGCAAGCCCGCGATGCGGCTGTCAGGCTTGGCCTTTCAGTCCCAACGTGGGAGCCCTAAACGCGTTTGCGCGCTTCTTGCAGGACACTAATAAAGTTTATTCCATCCATCCATCCCTTCATTAAATTTTTATTTACACAGGTCTGGTCTGGTGCCATCTCCGCTATGCTGCTATTGTCAAGAGCCTGAAAACATTGATCACTTTTTAATTACCTGTCAGTGTTATAGTAGTCAGAGGAAAAGACATTTCGAAATTTCATTCAGGAATTTAAAAATTCCCCTGAATTCTCAGAATATTCTTTCCTTTGGAGCGTCCTCACTAGGTTACAGCAACAGGAACGTCTGCTTAGCCATGTGCAATTTCCTTCGTGACACAAGAAGAATTCGTTGCTAATCATCTTTCCAACCAAAACTTCGTACCTCGAAATTGCCGCCACTAGTTTATTAAACCTCAAATTATTTATTATGGTTCAATTGTATTATTAATAGTCTATCACTCTAACATTTCATTCTTTCTTACATTACCGATTCGTTACTCTTCCTTTGTTTTAGCTCACTTTTTTTTCCTTTTTTATATTAACCGCCGGCTTCATGGCCAATCCCCCGTAGTGGGCAAGAGCCAAATAATAAGGAGAAAAGAAAGAAAGAAAGAGAAGCGCGTGGCCTTCGGTGCTTCGGAACGCCGACGTGGATCAGGCGTTACCAGCGACCGAGCGGTGGCACGTTCGGCCCAGGGGAACAGACGCACCGAGCTGGTGCCACCAGACCAGCCGGGACATACCGGACGTTCTCCTGTGGCGAACACGTGTCCTGTACCTTGCTGGCTGTGCCTGCGGTGGATGAGCGAGCGGGCCAGTACGAGCGGCTGAAGCAGTGGTGTGGCCGGGACCATCTACCGACTCGTGGTCACGGTGCCACGCAGGTTGGAGTCCGGCACAACCATCTGCTGAGGGCGTGGTCACGGTGCCGCGCCGTCCCTGCCCGGCACAACCGCCTGATGTACGCGTGGCCACGGTGCTGCGCAAGTTCCGGTCGAGCCGCCTGCTGAGGGAGTGGCCTCGGTGCCACTTAAGGGGCATCGTACCCCGACGCTTTCCTGAGCGGATACCTCGGGATCTGCTTGTGAGCTCGGACACCACTCATCGTGCCTCGTCTACTGATGTCAGCGTGCGCCGCCGCTTCTATAACATCTTTACTGTGAGTGGTGCCGACGGACATCTGACATCTGTTAGACAGGACGTGCCATTTAGTTACATGAGATTAGGGAACAGATTGTGTTGTTTGTACATTGTTCATTCGTTGGAATTGTGTGTGCTGTCTCGTGCCGTGGATAAGTGTTTCCTTGTCCGTGACTCAGCTGTCTGTGTTTCAGCCCTGGGCCCACGAACCACCACAATTGGCGAGCCTACTGTCGAATGGCTTAGTAAGATCTAAAGCCATTGCTCAGACACAGCCTGAGTCATGGAGAAGGAGAGTCTTATCGAACTTGGTCGACAGTTTGGATTGGAGAAAGATGCGCTCAGAGAGTGGGTAGAGCGAGAATGCGCTCAAGCTCGCGAAGAACGCGCTAAAGAACGCGAATTTGGGATAGAAAGTGTAGAACGACAGCGGGAAGTGCAAGAGCAGGAACTGAAGATCCTGCAGCTGAAGCTGCAACTTCTGGAGAATTCAAGCAGGCTGCAGTGAAGTGCGCCTGATGAAAAAGGGTTTAGCATGAGTGCATGGGAACCGCGTCATGTTTTAGAAAATTTCGCAAGGCGCATCGGTCTTGAGGTTGAAGAACTGAACGTTTGGGTCGAAGAACGCTTGGCGGCAGAACTAACGAAGGAACAAGGGCAGGTGGAGTATGAAAGGAAATGAGAAAGAAAGGAAATGAAACGATAAATAAAGATAAGAAACCAGAGGAACATAGACGTTCCATACAAGATCAGTTTTCCTGCGAAGACTCCGGGAGGCCAAAGACGTTTGAGGAGGTTAGAGAACCTGTAGGATATGGCGGCGAATGCCGTGCAGGAAACTCCGAGGCGTTTACCGGCCACTGTTCAGGTGTGCCGCTGGCTGCGATTACAGATGTCATAGGCACGGTCTATGACCATTTGAGGGACCCCCTCATAAATGGAGGGACGCAGCGTACTCAGGACAGCACAGCTGTGATCTGTTCCACAGTAGCTGAAGCGAATGAGAAAGAGCTGATCCATGCAGGGACAATAGAGTCCCACGTTGAGCCAGCAGCAGCACTAGATGGCATGAGCTGGCAGGATGATCTTAATGGAAAGATCAGCAGAATACATGAATGCACTACTAAATCTTTGCAGTGTCAGCTGGAACAGTGTAGCGTTCCTGGTGGAGGCCCTTCCAACACTCATTAGAGAGCGTCAGCCTCCAGATGAAAGGACGCCTGAGCTGTGCTCAATGAGTGACACCTCAAACGGTGCCTCAGCGTTTCGAGAGGGCTTTCTCAGCAGGAGTGCTCATGCGTATTCTGGGGCATTTAGGAGGCTGGGAAGTAATTCTGCTGATGTGTCGCAGGCATTACCATCCGATCGACGCATGCTATGCTTTGATATAGCACGAAGGAGCTTCCGAACGCGAGTCGCTCTGTGCGCCAGTGATGTGCTGGTTAACAGTCGCGACGCGTATCTGTGTATCAAGCTCGAAGCGTCCCATTTGCTCGTCGCTAAGCACGTGAGAAGTGTCCTGCGTCTTGTGTGGGACGCGATCACGTGAAATCGCTATAATAACTGGACGCTCTCTTGGCTTTGACTTCTGGACTATTTATTGGACTCTCCTTTGCGGAGTGCGATAGAGATGCGAGAAGCTTTATGCACATTAGAGAACATCCGTGTGGTTTTATGCTACAAGGTTTCATGGACATTCCTTTGTGCATAGCATTGTAACTGAATGTTCTTTAACTCTCTTTAGATGGACAGCGTTTCTGCTTACTATGATTCGTGCAACATTTAATGAGCAGTGTCTTAGTTTCGTTGTACACACTCTTTGTCATGTTTTACTCATGGTGCAGTTGTTTTGCATTTCCGGACTATTCCTTTGTGTTTGAACTGATGTGCTGTCATCGGGACTTTCATGTGTGTGTACAACGTACTGAAGGTGGGGGGGGGGGGGGAAATGTAGTGGGAGAGTGTTTTCTTCGGCGAACTAGAAGTGAAAAAGACGAACAGCGCGCGCTGTGCGAGCGGAACGAGAAGCGCGTAGCCTTCAGTGCTTCGGAACGCCGACGTGGTCGGCGTTCCGAAGTCCTTCCGAAGTCCTTCCGAAGTCCGAAGTACTTTCAGTGGTCTACCCATAGTGGGGTAGTCTAGAAATTAACCGACGCAGTTACTAGGCTGGAAGGGTTTCGAATGACGTCAACCCTCTTTGAAGCGGCTGCATAAGCTTTGCAACAGCTGCAACCTAACCTTACGGACCGCGCCGAGCTGTTTCCGTTGTTTGCCCGCAGCCCTTATCATCCATCATGTTGGCTCATCACTTTGAAGCTTGTTTTGAAGTTCGCTAGAAGACGCTGCCTGCCTCAAGCTCGTCTCTCGCGGGTAAGGGCGCGTTCTCCTTCTTTGCGAGCTCGTCAAGCGTTCATCGAAGAAAGAGCGTTTCCATAGGCAACGCGCGCCTTTCGCTCTCTCTCTCTCTCTTTGTCTCTCTCTCTCTCACAAGACAGCAGATGGAAGAGTGAGAGAGGTAGCGCGCCGGGAGGTACGCGCTGAGCGCGAGCGCGTGCGCGAGCTACCTCGCGAGCGCAAGCGCGAGCGGTTCGTCGGGATCGTTTTTTGCTTACAACGACGGCCACGACAGAACCCTTGGCTGGTAGAGGTACAAAGCTTCGCTTTAAAACAAATATACCTTTGGCCACCTGTTCGACGAAATCTACCGACCGATATCGCTGTTCGGCCGCGAGTATCGTGTTCTGCCCTCTGGCGCTCAAACCCAACAAACCTCGAACGCAGTAGCTACTGGTAGGCGGCGCTCGTGCAGCCGTCAGCCGCCTTGCTCGACTGCTTCAAACAAGTGTGATTCATACTGTACACGCACACTAAATTAACATGTTATTCCACGAATTCCAGGAACTAGTCGAGAACGAAATAGCTACTCAAAAAATGTGCACAGTACGACTATAGGGAATACATATGCAGCAATATTACAGGAATACTAGCTATACAACAACAAAAAAATAACACGCCGTGGTGGCTTAGCGGCCATGTACTGGCTTCCGAAGCTCCAGGTAGCGGCATCCAATCCCCCCGCTGCGGCTGCTATTCTATATAGCTTAAATTGAAAAAAATCCTATTGGTCTCACGCATTGTGGGAATCGGTGCCATGCGAAGCATTCAGCTGGAAAAGTGCCTACGACAAATTGTTTGGCACTCACACAAGTGTTACGAGAAGGATCAAGGTTTCGTACAAAACGCAAGAGTAGCGGTTCATGAGAATGTTTAGAGTGGGCTAACCAGGGACAGAACCATGGCGACCGAGTGGTAGCTCATGTTTCTGTTCCTGGCAATCACGTTAGTCCAAAGCACGGAATTCTGTTTTGGCGAAGAAAATTGCACTGTACAGTGTTTTCATGTCATATTAAAGGCGTCGCTCGTCGATGTATTCCTTTGCAATCGAGCAAAGTTACACAATATCATACCCAATGGTAGGAAAACATCCCTGTTGCTATGATAGTGGTTATCACACGTTGAAATTGCAGTTCTCGGTACACAAGCACTATCGTTAGAAGTGCTGGTGGATGATGTTTATTATATGCGAAGCATTTCTTAGCGAACTTCGGCGAGTTTGAGCGTATCTATCTATCTATCTATCTATCTATCTATCTATCTATCTATCTATCTATCTATCTATCTATCTATCTATCTATCTATCTATCTATCTAGCCGCCTACGATTTTGTGCTCTACTGGCCGTTTCGCCAATCGGATGTTACGAAAATTGGTATGCCACATCATGACTACATGACGTACATAAATGACAGGTCATAACATGAAATCATGATATGCATGTCATAAGCGGCATGATTTACATGCCGCGATCTTGGTGCTCTCCTGACCGTTTCGCTAATGGGATGTGTGGGAGAATTGGTATGGCACAACATGACTGCCTCACGAACATACATGACAGGTCATAACATTAAAATCATGATATGCATGTCATGAGTGACGTGATTTACATGCCATGGTCTTAGTGCGCTCCTGGCCGTTTCGCTAATGGGATGTATGCGAAAATTGGTAAGGCACAACATGACTGCCTGGCCAACATAAATGGCAGGTCATAACATGAAAATCATGACATGCGTGTCATGAGCGCCATGATTTACATGTCACAGTCTTTGTGTTCTCCTGGTCGTCTCGTTAACGGAATGTATACATAAATTGGTATGCCACAATATGACTGCATGGCGAACATAAATAACAGGTCATACCATGAAAATCATGACATGAATGTCATGAGAGACATGATTTACATTCCACACGTTTCGTTAATGGGACGTATGCGGAAATTCGCATGCCACAACATGACTGCATGACAAACATAAATGACAGGTCATAACGCGAAAATCATGACATGCATGTCATGATTGACATGATTTACATGCGACGATCTTAGTGCTCTCTGGCCGTTTCGTTAACGGGATGTATACGAAAATTGGTATGCCACAACATTACTGCATGGCGAACATGACTGACACGTCACAACATGAAAATCATAATATGCACGTCATGAGCGACATGATATACATGCCACGCGTTTCGTTAATGGGATGTATACCAAACTTTCTATGGCACAACACGACAGCATGACGAACGTAAATGACAGGTCATAACATTGGAATCATGACCCGCGTGTCATGACCGGAATGGTTTACATGCCACAGTGATGGTGTTCTTGCGGCCGTTTCGTTAACTTCATATTGTCACGAGCCTTCAGGGCGTTGTAGGGTTACTGGTAGCTGGGGGGCTAGCTTCGGCCAAAAGACGTCCGTCGGGGCTGGCTCTCAAGCGGGGAAGAAGCGCGCGGTCTTCTTTGTTCTCGTCGGCTAGCGCCATTCCAGTCTTCGACCCACTACACGCAGGTGGCATTATCCCCCTTCGCGAAAAAAAAAAACAGTATTGCCTGGATGCCGCAACACAGTCCGAAACACACGAACGGAAACTACTAAAGAAGCAAGAGCTACAAACGCGCAACGTAAGGTTTCATGCGCACAACATGAACAACATCAGAACTCGGTGGGCTTTGGTTCCTGGTCTGTGTCTGCGGCGTCCTATGCGGGACCACCTCGTAGTTCACGTCGCTGATGCGGCGTAGGACTGTATAAGGACCAAAGTACCGGCTTAGTAGCTTCTCACAGAGGCCGCGGCGACGCACGGGGGTCCACACCCATACTTGGTCTCCGGGGTTGTAGGATACTGCTCGGCGACCGATGTTGTAGCGCCGGGCGTCTGCTTGCTGCTGCTGACCGATGTGGAGCCGTGCGAGCTGCCTAGCTTCCTCGGCACGCTCTGCAAATTCCTCTGCGTCAGGCGTCAGCCGGTCAGCGTCTTGACATGGCAGCATAGCGTCCAGCATAGTCTGCACTTCCCGACCGTAAAGAAGGCGAAATGGTGTAAATCGCGTCGTCTCTTGCGCTGCGGTGTTATACGCGAAGGTCACGTAAGGCAAGATCCGGTCCCATGTTTTATGTTGAACGTCGATGTACATGGAGATCATGTCTGTAACGGTCTTGTTTAAACGCTCGGTGAGCCCGTTGGTCTGTGGATGGTAGGCTGTCGTCTTGCGATGTCTAGTGTTACTGAGTTCAAAGACTTCTTCTGTAAGCTGCGCGGTGAATGCTGTCCCCCTGTCCGTTATCACAGTGGATGGAGCACCGTGCCTCAGTACGATGTGGCGCATGAAGAATTGCGCTACTTCAGAAGCCGTAGCTCGTGGTATTGCCTGGGTCTCGGCATAGCGCGTTAAATAATCAGTAGCGACGATTACCCATTTGTTTCCATCGGCAGACAAAGGAAATGGTCCGAGAATGTCCATGCCCACTTGGTCGAAGGGTGTGCGAGGAGGTTCAATTGGCTGAAGCAAGCCAGCCGGCTTAAGGGAAGGTGTCTTTCGGCGCTGGCATTCACGACAGCTTTTTACGTAGTCTTTGACGCTGGCCGAAAGCCCAGGCCAATAATACATCTCACTCACTCTGGCGAGTGTTCGCGAGAAGCCTAAATGGCCAGATGTGGGCTCGTCGTGGCAAGCAAAGAGCACGTCGTCTCGCATGTCCCTTGGCACTACGAGGAGGTAGGCACGGCTGTTCGAACGGGCGTTCTTCTTATACAATACCCTGTCTCGCATACAGAAAGACGTCATGGAGCGGGAAAGATGACGTGGTATGGTGGCATCGCGGCCCTCTAGGTGGTCTATGATCGGTCGGAGGTCCGCGTCGTCTCGCTGCCGTCTGATCAAGTCCGCTGAGCTAATGGCGCCAAGGAAACCATCATCGTCATCGTCCTCTGCTTCCCGACTGACCGGGTGCATAGGTGCGCGCGACAATGTGTCAGCGTCCTCGTGCTTACGGCCAGACTTATACACGATGGTGACGTCAAATTCTTGTAGCCGCAAGCTCCACCGTGCGAGTCGTCCTGAGGGGTCGCGCATGCTTGCCAACCAACAAAGCGCATGGTGGTCCGTCACTACTTTGAAAGGACGACCATAAAGGTAGGGGCGAAACTTGGTGATCGCCCACACGACTGCGAGGCACTCTTTCTCCGTAGCCGAATAATTCGCCTCAGCACGGGATAGTGAGCGGCTGGCATAGGCTATGACTCTTTCGGCACCATCCTGACGCTGGACGAGCACAGCGCCAAGACCAATGTTACTGGCGTCGGTGTGCACCTCTGTATCAGCATCATCGTCAAAATGAGCGAGAACGGGTGCTGTTTGCATTCGCTGTCGTAGTTCAGCAAAGGCAGCCTGTTGCTCATTATCCCAGACAAAAGGCGTGTCGTCACGTGTAAGGCGTGTGAGGGGTTCAGCGATCCTCGAAAAGCCGTGGATGAACCTGCGATAGTAGGCGCACAAACCAAGGAAGCGACGGACGGCCTTCTTATCGGTAGGAGCAGGAAATGCGGCTACAGCGGCAAGCTTGTCTGGATCAGGCCGGACACCTTCGGCGCTTACCACATGCCCGAGAAACTTGAGCTCCTCATAGCCAAAGTGACACTTCTCTGGCTTAAGTGTAAGATCAGCCGACTGGATAGCTGTTAGCACAGTCCGCAGGCGGTGGAGATGCTGCTCGAACGTTTCAGAAAAAACTACGACATCGTCCAGATAGACAAGACAAGTCTGCCACTTCAGTCCACTGAGTACAGTGTCCATCATGCGCTGGAATGTTGCTGGCGCTGAGCACAAACCAAAAGGAAGCACTCGAAATTCGTAGAGACCGTCTGGAGTTACGAAGGCTGTTTTCTCGCGGTCTCGCTCGTCTACCTCGATTTGCCAATACCCGCTTTTTAGATCGAGAGAAGAAAAATAGCGGGCATGCCGTAGTCTGTCCAACGAATCATCGATACGTGGCAGCGGGTACACGTCCTTTTTAGTCACGTTGTTAAGCTTTCGATAGTCGACGCAGAAACGTAGCGTTCCATCTTTCTTTTTCACTAGGACTACCGGAGACGACCACGGGCTGCTGGAAGGTTCGATGACGCCGTCATCAAGCATCTCTCGGACCTGCGTACGTATGGCTTCACGTTCTTTTGCCGACACGCGGTAAGGCTGCTGGTGTATCGGTCGCGCATCCTCGTACGTGATGATCCTATGCCGAGTGATGGAAGTCTGGCGCACCTTTGAAGAACTTGCGAAGCAGGTTCTAAATTCCAGCAAGAGTTTCCGCATGGACGTCTGGTTATCAGTTGACAGACCCGGATTTATGTCGACGTGACTCAGAGCTTCGTCTGCGTTCTCGATCACTTCCGACGTGAAACAGCCGCTAACGTTCGCTACTTCGTCTGCAAACGCTATCGAAGTGCCCCGGAAGAGGTGCCGATGCTCGTTGCTAAAGTTGGTAACCAGCAATTGCGATCGGCCGTCACGGAGCTGTATAACACTTCTCGCCACACAGACACCTTGCTTCAGTAGGTGCTCCAAGTTGGTCTCAGCCACGGCTTCACCATCGGGCAAGCCACAGCATGTAACATCGACCATGACACTTGTTCGTGGAGGAAGCGTTACGCTCTCTGCAGTGACACGAAGCACGTCGGCACGCCGTTGGTCGTCCTGGAAGTCGATTGCTCGCCTGGCCGAGAATGTGATACGACGCTCTTGGAGATCAATAACAGCACCGTACTCCTGCAGGAAATCAACTCCAAGAATAACGTCGCGGGAGCATTCGCGAAGGACCAGGCAGTTGGCTACGAATGTATATCTGTCAATTTGAACTCTAATCGTGCAGGCGCCCAGTGGTTTTACGACGTGGCCACCCGCCGTCCGAATCTGCGTATTATGCCAAGGCGTGATTACTTTCTTCAGCTGCGTCGCGATTTTCCCGCTCAAAATGGAATAGTCTGCACCGGTGTCCACTAATGCACTAACCGCGTATCCGTCAATCGTCACTGGTATGTCAAGAGAAAGCCGGTCGTCGCGTGAAAGAGTAGGCGCCGGAGGATCGGGAGCTTTTCGATTCTGCGTCAATCGGAGGTCTTCAGCATTTCGATCGTCAGCGACCCCGCCCCCAGAGGTCGCTTCGGTTAGTTTTCCCGGCGGGGACTGGGGGACCGCGCGGTAGGATACCGCTGCGGCGGCGATGAAAATCGCCTCGGCGATGGTGAGCGCGACTGTCGCCCTGCAGGCGGCTGGTGGTGCTGCTGAGAAAGGTAGTCCTCAATGTCCCGAGGCCGCTGGCCGTATCGAGGTGGCGGCGAGTACGCAGAAAAGCCACGCAGTCCAAGGCGGCGGTATGGGCACTGGCGGTACAAGTGGTCAGCTTCGCCGCAGTGGTAGCAGAGGGGCCGACGATCAGGGGTGCGCCAAACATCCGACTTGCGAGGGGGCATTCGTCGATCGTCGATGTACTGGACCGCCTGCTCCGAACGATAGGCGACAGGGGCGGCATGGACGAAGGTGCCGTAGTACGGCATCGGCTGTGCCGGCTGGAGTGCCACTGTCGGAGGTACACGAGTGAACTGCGGCGGAGGAGAAGCAGGACGGCTCAGGGCCTCTGCGTAGGATGCACGAGGGTAGTCAGCCGGAGCTTGCGGTGTGTTTTGGCGAGGCAGGGTGTCGCGTTGCTCACGGAGAACCTGATGCAGCTCTTCCTTGATGACGTTCGCAACAGAGTTGACGGTGGGCGAAGGTGTTGCGGCGCACTTTTGCAACTCCTCACGCACTATGGAACGGATGAGTTCCCGAAGGTAGTCAGTGCTGCTTCCGATTCCAGTGAAAATGTCAGCGGTGGACATACTACTCACTTGCCGTTCGTACAGGTTGGACCGCTGCAGGAGCATTTTTTCCATAGTGACAGCCTCCGCCAGGAATTCCGCGACCGTCTTTGGAGGGCTCCTCACGAGACCAGCGAAGAGCTGCTCCTTGACTCCGCGCATCAAATGACGCAACTTTTTGTCCTCTGCCATCCTTGGGTCAGCTCGTCGGAAGAGGCGCGTCATGTCCTCGACGTATGCAGTCACCGTTTCGTTTGGCAACTGTACGCGGGCTTGGATTGCTCGTTCCGCTCGTTCGTGCCGATCGGCGCTAATGTAAGCCTCCAGGATGCAGCGGCAAAATTCGGGCCATGACGTCAGCTGCTCCTCGCGGTTCTGAAACCAGGTGCGCGCTCCGTCCTCCAAGTAAAAATAGACGTGCCTCAGTTTTGCCGGATTGTCCCATTGATTCAAGGCAGCCACGCGCTCAAAGTCGACCAACCAGTCTTCGACGTCTTCGAAAACTGCGCCGCGGAACGTTGTCGGTACACGTGGGCTTTCCAGTGTGTAGCGGTTTGACGCCGCGTTCTCCACACCGGTTTGGATGGTTTGGACGGAAGCGCTGGCCATACCTGTTGAAATGGTAGGGAGAGTACCGTCGACTTCAGGAGGCAGTCCTCTGATTCTGCGGCTGGCTCGGTGCACGGGAGTGTTGATGGGTACTGGGCTTGTGGAGCGACTCCCTGGAGGGGTCTGCAACATCCGATATGGTTACCCAGCACCTCCACCAGTTGTCACGAGCCTTCAGGGCGTTGTAGGGTTGCTGGTAGCTGGGGGGCTAGCTTCGGCCAAAAGACGTCCGTCGGGGCTGGCTCTCAAGCGGGGAAGAAGCGCGCGGTCTTCTTTGTTCTCGTCGGCTAGCGCCATTCCAGTCTTCGACCCACTACACGCAGGTGGCAATATGTACCAAACTCGGTATAGTAAGACAACCATGCAAATCCATTTTACGTTCCTTATGCGTGCCTCGCATTTCCTTGATTCCCACTGCACGTGGGATCTGCCAATTTTTTTAATATAATACCATGCGGGAGGAGCCGCTACAGCCTAATGTTAGCGGGCTTGCATGACACTTCGAGAGCCCGTGTTCGTCACACACCTACCACTTAGTTAGTGCATGCTTGATAATTAAGCCCACATGTTGTAGGCTCAGGACTGTGACTTCGGAGGCTCTGTTCCCAGGAGTCTTCAGCGGGAATGATATCTGAGGCGCAATACTGGTCCGGAGCCCAACGCTAAGTAGGGTTGCTGGTAGCTGGGGGGCTAGCTTCGGCCAAAAGACGTCCGTCGGGGCTGGCTCTCAAGCGGGGAAGAAGCGCGCGGTCATTCGTCGATCGTCGATGTACTGGACCGCCTGCTCCGAACGATAGGCGACAGGGGCGGCATGGACGAAGGTGCCGTAGTACGGCATCGGCTGTGCCGGCTGGAGTGCCACTGTCGGAGGTACACGAGTGAACTGCGGCGGAGGAGAAGCAGGACGGCTCAGGGCCTCTGCGTAGGATGCACGAGGGTAGTCAGCCGGAGCTTGCGGTGTGTTTTGGCGAGGCAGGGTGTCGCGTTGCTCACGGAGAACCTGATGCAGCTCTTCCTTGATGACGTTCGCAACAGAGTTGACGGTGGGCGAAGGTGTTGCGGCGCACTTTTGCAACTCCTCACGCACTATGGAACGGATGAGTTCCCGAAGGTAGTCAGTGCTGCTTCCGATTCCAGTGAAAATGTCAGCGGTGGACATACTACTCACTTGCCGTTCGTACAGGTTGGACCGCTGCAGGAGCATTTTTTCCATAGTGACAGCCTCCGCCAGGAATTCCGCGACCGTCTTTGGAGGGCTCCTCACGAGACCAGCGAAGAGCTGCTCCTTGACTCCGCGCATCAAATGACGCAACTTTTTGTCCTCTGCCATCCTTGGGTCAGCTCGTCGGAAGAGGCGCGTCATGTCCTCGACGTATGCAGTCACCGTTTCGTTTGGCAACTGTACGCGGGCTTGGATTGCTCGTTCCGCTCGTTCGTGCCGATCGGCGCTAATGTAAGCCTCCAGGATGCAGCGGCAAAATTCGGGCCATGACGTCAGCTGCTCCTCGCGGTTCTGAAACCAGGTGCGCGCTCCGTCCTCCAAGTAAAAATAGACGTGCCTCAGTTTTGCCGGATTGTCCCATTGATTCAAGGCAGCCACGCGCTCAAAGTCGACCAACCAGTCTTCGACGTCTTCGAAAACTGCGCCGCGGAACGTTGTCGGTACACGTGGGCTTTCCAGTGTGTAGCGGTTTGACGCCGCGTTCTCCACACCGGTTTGGATGGTTTGGACGGAAGCGCTGGCCATACCTGTTGAAATGGTAGGGAGAGTACCGTCGACTTCAGGAGGCAGTCCTCTGATTCTGCGGCTGGCTCGGTGCACGGGAGTGTTGATGGGTACTGGGCTTGTGGAGCGACTCCCTGGAGGGGTCTGCAACATCCGATATGGTTACCCAGCACCTCCACCAGTTGTCACGAGCCTTCAGGGGCGTTGTAGGGTGGCATCGCGGCCCTCTAGGTGGTCTATGATCGGTCGGAGGTCCGCGTCGTCTCGCTGCCGTCTGATCAAGTCCGCTGAGCTAATGGCGCCAAGGAAACCATCATCGTCATCGTCCTCTGCTTCCCGACTGACCGGGTGCATAGGTGCGCGCGACAATGTGTCAGCGTCCTCGTGCTTACGGCCAGACTTATACACGATGGTGACGTCAAATTCTTGTAGCCGCAAGCTCCACCGTGCGAGTCGTCCTGAGGGGTCGCGCATGCTTGCCAACCAACAAAGCGCATGGTGGTCCGTCACTACTTTGAAAGGACGACCATAAAGGTAGGGGCGAAACTTGGTGATCGCCCACACGACTGCGAGGCACTCTTTCTCCGTAGCCGAATAATTCGCCTCAGCACGGGATAGTGAGCGGCTGGCATAGGCTATGACTCTTTCGGCACCATCCTGACGCTGGACGAGCACAGCGCCAAGACCAATGTTACTGGCGTCGGTGTGCACCTCTGTATCAGCATCATCGTCAAAATGAGCGAGAACGGGTGCTGTTTGCATTCGCTGTCGTAGTTCAGCAAAGGCAGCCTGTTGCTCATTATCCCAGACAAAAGGCGTGTCGTCACGTGTAAGGCGTGTGAGGGGTTCAGCGATCCTCGAAAAGCCGTGGATGAACCTGCGATAGTAGGCGCACAAACCAAGGAAGCGACGGACGGCCTTCTTATCGGTAGGAGCAGGAAATGCGGCTACAGCGGCAAGCTTGTCTGGATCAGGCCGGACACCTTCGGCGCTTACCACATGCCCGAGAAACTTGAGCTCCTCATAGCCAAAGTGACACTTCTCTGGCTTAAGTGTAAGATCAGCCGACTGGATAGCTGTTAGCACAGTCCGCAGGCGGTGGAGATGCTGCTCGAACGTTTCAGAAAAAACTACGACATCGTCCAGATAGACAAGACAAGTCTGCCACTTCAGTCCACTGAGTACAGTGTCCATCATGCGCTGGAATGTTGCTGGCGCTGAGCACAAACCAAAAGGAAGCACTCGAAATTCGTAGAGACCGTCTGGAGTTACGAAGGCTGTTTTCTCGCGGTCTCGCTCGTCTACCTCGATTTGCCAATACCCGCTTTTTAGATCGAGAGAAGAAAAATAGCGGGCATGCCGTAGTCTGTCCAACGAATCATCGATACGTGGCAGCGGGTACACGTCCTTTTTAGTCACGTTGTTAAGCTTTCGATAGTCGACGCAGAAACGTAGCGTTCCATCTTTCTTTTTCACTAGGACTACCGGAGACGACCACGGGCTGCTGGAAGGTTCGATGACGCCGTCATCAAGCATCTCTCGGACCTGCGTACGTATGGCTTCACGTTCTTTTGCCGACACGCGGTAAGGCTGCTGGTGTATCGGTCGCGCATCCTCGTACGTGATGATCCTATGCCGAGTGATGGAAGTCTGGCGCACCTTTGAAGAACTTGCGAAGCAGGTTCTAAATTCCAGCAAGAGTTTCCGCATGGACGTCTGGTTATCAGTTGACAGACCCGGATTTATGTCGACGTGACTCAGAGCTTCGTCTGCGTTCTCGATCACTTCCGACGTGAAACAGCCGCTAACGTTCGCTACTTCGTCTGCAAACGCTATCGAAGTGCCCCGGAAGAGGTGCCGATGCTCGTTGCTAAAGTTGGTAACCGCTTGTCGTTCGTCTTGCTGTTCTACTTCTGACGGCTCCTCCACCGACGAGCTGGGCACTCGGCTTTCGCGGGACGCCATGCGTTTTTTCGGGGATTTGCTCCTTGACCCTGAACATTTTGGCTTAGATATATGGGGTGGAAGTGCTGCGAACAAGCGTACAAAGCGCTAGCTTCCATTTTCCCCGAGGGATCAAAACTTATTGTCCAGCAAAAACTTTAAAGTAGCGCTTTATAATGTTGCCGTGCTCAAAAAGAAGGTTGCAGAGTTTGCATTTCGGAGTAAGCTTTCAACTTTGCGTTGTTAAGCTTCCTTCCACCTTCTGAATTCCGTAGGGCCGAGGTGGCGTGAACCGGGGTCAGCGCTGCGGTGTCTGCAACGATGCACCCCGATCTTGCACCCCGGCGCAAAGCAAGTCGGCATACCGCGCGTAAATGATCCTGTGGCTCCTGGCTAGGCGTCCTACACGACGTATGTGTCTTCGTCCAAGGCACTTTGCATGGGCAAAAACAGTTTCAAAAATTACGAGCGAACCATGCGTACCAGTTGCTGCAACCCACATGCACGTCGACTGCGCGGTCACAACAAGCGCCGGTGGCGGGAGCCAACAGCAGGCGCAAGACGTGACTACAGCGCCACTAGTTCTCGCGACCGCCACGCGGACCGCCTCTGCTGCGGAGGTTTGAAACTGAGTTTATTCTAGTAACGTTGGCCAGTGCGTCAATCACTTTGCTCTTCTTATCCCCCGAAACAATGTTCGATGCCTACCGGTATGCCTGGCAGTTTTCAGCACATCTATTGATGATGATTATTGCTGCTGTGTAGGCACAGTTGCTTGCCTCTGAAACTCTTGCTGTGACAGACAGTATTTCATAGTGCACCTGTCATTTATCGCGTTGGAGGCACTCGTAAAGATGTGCAAAGCACCGACAAACAGGCGTGCGGCCACTCGAAAAGCGACGGGCACTTGCGAACAACAATGACAGAACATGCATGTCAGAGCGCTTCCTTCTTCAATAGTCTTGTAGGTTTTGCTTGTATGCTTCCTAAAAAGCGCACAAATGAACAGAGTGCTGAGTGCTCTGCTGGATTTAAAATTTTTCAGTACTTTATCTGCAATGAACGATTTTCAGAAAAATATCAATGGTCATGACAAATACGGGAAGTGCAAAAACGGAAGCTGCAACGTGTTTGACCGAGACTAACTGTGTCAACAACTGCTCGGCAAAAATTCATCGACCGAAGAAAATCTCCAGCATAAATAAAACATATTTGAGAAGCTCTCTGTTCGGTAGTTGTATGGCACAAGATTTTCTCAAACATAGTAACGACAAGAGCCATTCTAGCATAACATAGCCCTGCTTGTGAAAGGTTATCCACCGCTGATGCTTTGCCTGCATCCACAAAACAATTAACAGGCACGCGCGGACGACAAAATAATAACATCTCTCGGTACTCTACTGTCACGATACCACGCGAATAGAGGACAGCGAGACGTTTTGCAAGTGTAGCACGACAGCTCGCTAACACCAGAATACAGCATAGACACAGACACTTCTTCGTCTTCGCCACTATATCGCCAAGACTTACTAATGGGAAGGTCCATTGACGTCGTTATCTTGCTTGTCCCCTGCACAGCACACGCGTCACTCGTACCTCCCCCCTCCCCACCCCATAATAGAGCATCGTCCTGATGTTATACCAGAAATGACGTCTTGCGGCAAAGAGGGTCTCTCGCAGGGTTAATCGCTAACATACGGCTTCATGCGTACAACATGCAAAAGTTTAGGACCGCGCCAGCGGCGCGTTTCACACCGAGGACCATAGCGGACGACCTCATATGCTACATCGCTGAGTCGCCGCAATACTCGGTACGGCCCGAAGTATCGCCTTGACAGCTTTTTGCAGAGACCACATTTTCGTATCGGCGTCCAATCCCATAGTCTGTCGCCCGTATCTTAGGTAACTTTCCTTCGGCGAAAATCGTAGCGGTCTGCGTAGTGGTCTTACCATTGGCAGATCCATAAGCGGCCGAGCTGCCGGGCTTCTTCGGCGCGTTGCATAAACGCATCGGCATCCCTGTCAGCTTCGTCCCATTCGTGTGCAAGCATTGCATCCAACATCGTTCTAATATCACGCGCAAGGGCGAAGGCAGTGAGGCGCATATAGTCTCTTGTTTTGCCGTGTTGTATGTAAACGTGATATAAGGTAGGACGTCATCCCAATTTTTTGTTCGACATCGACGTACATCAAAAGCATGTCTTCAATTATTTATTTAGACGCTCTGTCAGCCCGTTTGTCTCCGGATGGTAGGCGATCGGCTTACGATGAGCTGTTCCATGTAACAGCGAGACATGATGTAATGGCGGAGTCGTGAGTTAGGTTCCTTGGTCTGTGATCAGGGTGATCGGTGCGCCATGTCGCAACACAAAATGCTCAATAAAAAAGCGCGCTACCTCTTCTCGTGTGGATCTCGGGATTGCTTTTACTTCAATGTAACGTGTCAAATAATCAGTTGCGATGATGACACAGGGATCCCCTGATGTAGAAGTTGGTAGTGGACCCGAAATATACATTCCGACTTGATCAAATGGCGCTTTCGTCACCTGGATAGGTTGTAACAGGCCAAATGGTTTTCTTGGAGGTGACTTTCGCCATTGGCAGTGGAGATATGTTCGAGTGTGGTGTTTTACAGAAGTGGTACGGCCGGTACGGTGTTTCACGGCGAGTGCTACCTTTGCCACGCAATCTTCGTGTGCAGCCTAACTGACCGGAAGTCACTTATTTCTGAGTAGCGCGCAGTGTTTCCGTGCGAAAAGCTGTAGGAATGACCATCAGTTGTCGGGACCCAGTAGACGGGAAGCTTCTTTTGTAAAGTACTTTGTCTCGCAAAGAAAACCTCGAAAATCCTCTTGCGAAAAGCGTGGGCACTTTCTGAGATGTTCCATCTAAGTAACTGATTAGGTCCAGCGACTCAGGGCCCTTCTGCTGTCGTTCAGTGGTCTTGGATACGTCCATGACACAGAACAACGCAGCCGACTCTAGCGGTGATAGAAACAGGCAGTCCGAACCCGTATGTGCTACCCCAACTTGTACATCATAGTCATTTCCAACTCTTTTAGTCTTATAATCCAGCGTGTTAATCGTCCGGAAGGTCCTTTAAGGTTCGTCAACCAGCACAGTACATGGTGGTCGCTTATAACTTTGAAATGGCGGCCGGACAAGTATGGGCAAAACTTCATAACCGCCCATACCATGGCGAGGCATTCTTTCTCAGTTGTGGAGTTATTCGCCTCTTTGTGCGACAGTGCTCTGTTTGCGTAGGCAAACAGTCTTTCCGTGATTTCCAGCCGCTGCATATGAAGAGCTCCCAGGCCTATATTTCTGACATCAGTGTGATGGATTGTGGCGGCTGTCTCGTGAAAGTGGGCAAGCACTGGAGTTGTTTGATGACGCTGCAGAAATCGTTAAACGCACTTTCTTTTCGTTGCCCCACACAGACGCAACGTTGTCCGTCGTGAGGCGAGTTAACGGCGACAAAATGCGGGCAATGTCGTCAATAAACAGCCGGAAATAGGCCCAGAGGCCTAGAAATCGCCTAACAGCCTGTTTATACGACGTGACGAGAAATTACACGATGACGGCAATTTTAGCAGGATGTACGCTACACCTGCGCTGCTGCGTGGCCCGGAAATGTAGTTCCGCAAAGCGAAATGGCACTTTTCTGGCTGCAAGGTAACACCGCCGAACCGCATGCAGTGTAGGACTTACACAAGTTCTTTGAGGTGTTTTTTAAACCTTCCCGAAAACACGATGACGTAATCTCGATACACCAAACACGCTTTATCTCCAGCACCGAGAGCGCAGTGTCCACGAGGTGCTGGAATAGTAGCAGGAGCAGAGTACAAGCCGAAAGGCAAAAGCTTAAATTCGTGTAGTATGTCTGGCGTCACAAAAGTGGTTTTTTCGCGGTCTCTTGTATCCAAAACCTACATTTTAGGTCCACTGAAGAGACGTAGCGTGCGTGGCGACACCATCGAGTGAAACCCATCTATACGGGGAAGCGGGTAGACCTCTTTCTTCGTCACCTGGTTTAGCTTTCGGTGGTCCTCACAAAAACGCAAGCTGCCCTCTTTTGTCTTAGGGAGAACTTCGGGGGGTTGCCCAAGGATTCATTCGATTATCGGATCACGTGGTCTACGTGCATATTCGCCACCTGTTGCATGGCTCACGTTCCGGTGGAGCCGCGCGCTTAGAATGCTTGCTGCTCTGTAGGCGATACTGTGAAACAGGTACAGCAGCTTAAATGACAACGTGAACTGCATTTTACATAAGCTTGTTACTTAAGCACACTCGCCTCCGCGTAGCCGGACGCATACTCCCACGCGCACTCAATGGCTACGCGAAGCTATGCATGTGTAGAACTGTGGAATTGATGACAAGCGGCGCCAACGAGCAAACCCTAAATGCGCGTTCTAAAGGGCAGATCCACGTCGTCTTCACAGCGAGCATCGCACGGAAGTAGGAGCGAGCAAACTGTTCGTGCTACCACCCACTACAGCACAAACTCAGCGGCCACATCAGCGCATGCACAAAGTTTTCCTTCATCGCAATCGCCATGGTGCACAGCGCAGAAAAAGCAAATACATAGACAAGAAGACACGACACAGGCGCTGACTGCACTGACTTTAACTTACATTTTTTTGGCGAAACCGCAAGATACTATATGCAGGAGATATTGTCAGCTCATAAAGAGAAAAATATGGCTCACATCATGGGTCCGATAACCTTTTTAGTGAGGGACAACCGATGGCATCCTGATACAAATTCACCTAGATGCTGTAGCTTACGCACTTCCATAAATTCTCGCGTGAATTGCGCGCGATGTTTCGTTACGACAGTGGTCTTTTTTGAAATACGGCTTACAGCCACAATCCTTGCAATGGATGCCTGGGTGCCCCTGAACAACGTTCAGAACATTACAAAGATTGTCCTTTAATCGTTCATTTATGCCCACGTACTTTTGCCCACGTAGTTGTTGCCATAGCTTAGGGAAATCATATCTAGGACACCTTCTTCGCACGCTGTAACATGGTTCTGCTGACGAGCTTGACAAGTGTTCCTCCGCCCAGCATGAGCATTCATAAGGCTGACGAGCTTCGCCAGTTTTTCGGGGCATAAAAACGGCCTTGATATCGGAGATGAATTACGGTCACTGACCAAGTCGGATGAGTTAATCTGCCGTTTCGGAACCGCATACGCGTTCCTTGTTTGCTGAGCAGGACTGGAAGTCGTTGTTAATTATATAGGCAGAACATGACGTAACGAGCATATGTAAACGGCATAGTTCCTGGTGCCCTGTTCATTGTTGCTGGCGTCGACTGAATGATTAGCGATTCCAGAAGCCCGCGCGAAGACACGTCCTTTTCCTTGGCGACGATGTCGGCATTATCCCAGTCAATGGTATGATCATGTGTATGCGCATGCTCAGCGATAGCGTTTGTCGTGTGATTATTGTTAGTCACATCACGTTGGTGTTCTTTGAGACGTCGACAAACCACGGGGCCTTGACATCTACTTCAGCCCCTATCTTCTTTAATCTGCGAAAAATGACTCCCTGGTAGTTAGCGACGCCAAGCAACGCAGTTCACACAGCATGGGACGTGCATCTGGCGGACACTCCGCAACTTGTCTGAAGCTTGCGTGCCAAGTTTACAGTGGGACCTCTACTGTGCCCACCGGGACTGCTTCCGCTTTTGCGGCAAGTTGTCAAGCGAGCACGCGAGGCTGAAAGATACGTAGCTGAAGGTTTGAATGTTGTGTCGCAGTGTAAACCAGACCACAAAAATCTACCTGTGAACCGAGTCGTGGCGTTCCTGAAAGAGCATTCACTGCCCTTGCTAACAGCTGACAAGTGGACCAAATGATGTGTCTGGCTGTAAAGCATGTGAGACGATAAACGGCGTCTTTCACTGCCGCGATGTCGCATCTTTCAACAAAGGATCGACCGCAGCGAAAAATCTTTGTAAAACGATGAAGCTAGAACGGACACCTAGTTTCTTTGGCAAAAAGAAGTTTGAAGTTTATTATTTGCAAAATAGTGATACATAAAATTAAGCAGACGTTTTATAGACTAAGGTCCCATAGACCGAAGGCTATAGGGGGACCCACACTCAGCTTATATTTATTCCTCACAGTGAAAGCTGGCAAGGTTGACTCACCGCTTGAGTAGTTATTTCTGAGAATAGGACATGGCAGAGAGGTCTCGCCTTGTTATCTTTAGAAGAAGCAACCTCTGAGCTGTTGGCAATCCATTAGTGGTGAGAGACTCCTATGACATCATTTCCTTCCTTTAAAGGGCCCATGACAGCTATTTTTTTTTGTTGGAGACTTTTATGTTCTAATGAGTAGAACAGTGTCTTGTAATCACGGCATGGAGTGGCAAATTCTCCAGCGTGAAGTCTAATTAGTCACAGCATCGTTAATTTTGTTCAGTTTTAATGAAGCTTCGAAACGCGCGCCAAGAACTGCAAGAAACTAGCGCCGCGGGGCTAGCGCGGCGGCTGTCGGAAGTGAGCGCATGCACTGATCACTTGAGCTCAAGATTCGGTGACGTTGCGATGAGCGCGAGCGCCAGACCAGCTCGCCACACTCGCTTCGCATCATAGCGTGTGTACAATGTACGCTTGAGCGACCAACACGGAGAGGAAGCAGAAAAATACGGCTTTTGGCGTGGCCTCCGCGATCGGCTGCGAGAGTCGATCTTGGAGGCCACGCTCGGAGGCCATAGCGCGGCGCGCCCGTGTCTCCCTGTGACGTCACGATATCAACTTACAAAAGTGAAACGTCACAGATGGCCCACTAACTGCGTCACACTAGTGGCGATGTCGCGAGGTGCCGCAAACCCAGATGAGCATTTCTGGTCACTTTAAATACATATTAAAATATCTTAACGACAACGTTCGGCTTTAATACTTGGCCACAAGTGCCTTCAGATGTTCGACAACCAAACAACACAAACATATCGGGTTTGAAATTTTGGTGTCATGGGCCCTTTATCTTCCGGACAAACCTCCATTTTCACGGCTGCCCCCCCTCCCCCCACCTAGTCTTTCAGTAATAGTTATGAGCGTTTTGTCATTTTGTGCCAGTTTGGTACGGAGAGACTTCATTTCGGTTAATAGCGTAGCTTCACCTGTTTGGAGGTCTTGTAATGCTTGCAAAATATCGGAGGTTGCTTCCGAAGCAGAAGAACGGGTAGGGGGACCAGGATTTTCCTGAATGTCGCCTGCTAAAAGCAACAATTCGAGGACAACAGACACAGAGTCATAGACAACTTTCGCACAAGTGGGGCTTGGCAGCACAATCAATGCCATATAACGAGTACGCGATGCATACAAGGAATAGCAGTTGTTTACCTGCACAAGAAACAGGCGGGTCGTGTAATCGTTGGCCATCGAAGCGTTGCTGCCAAGCCCACTGGTGCGCGCGCGGTCGATGCAAGACTTTTTAACGCTGGTTGGTGACGTCAGGACCAGCTGAGTGCCACGAGCTGGTGGACGGTGCGCAAAAAGTTGATAAGGTGGCTCGATTACACTCGTGGCGTTGTCGTGACGCCTCTTGAAGGGTGCGGAATCCGGGAACAGTGGAATGGCCTGGTCCGTGGCGGGACTGTCGACGCTGCGTGGCATTTCCAAAGACGGCAGCACCACACTTTGGCCAACAGCACACCGTTGACTAGCGAAACAGGCCAGGAGATAGGCCATCTTGAGTATCTGCACAAGAAACAGGCGGGTCGGGTAAGCGTTGGCCATCGAAGCGTTGCTCCCAATCCCACTCAATATGTTCATAAGTGCAGAAGGGATCTCCTCAATCCGGACAACCGGGCTCAAATTAGTCCGCATCCGTGCTGACCCTGGCTAGGCTGGTCCGTAGCACGCGAAATATGCAACACTGAGATCTGGAGAGCTTTGCTTCTCCTTGTTTTCTACGCCATCTGCCTACAAACTTATGCCGTTCATTCTTCTAGAACGTGAAGCATTACGCCTATGTTTTTGCTTCCATTTGTCACAATCCGTACGTTACGTCAAGGAGGAGGAGGAGAAGCGAGGAAACAAAGGGAGGTTAGCCAGTGCTGAGACTGGCTTCCTACCCTGTGCATGGGAAGAGTAATGAGTGGAATGAAAGATAATATAAAGGAGACACGACAAGAAAAACGAAAATAGAGAGAAAAAAACGACACAGCTTAAAGTCTGTGCCTTAGACCGCTCACAGACATCAAGTACCACGCCTTTTTATCTTTGCCACATCCTCACAGTGTGATCACTATTCGAATCTATGCATTTCAATGGAGGTCTCAGTACGATTGTGTTGATGCTGGTAATCCAAATTAAATTGGTCCAAATCGCTTGTGTGCAGGCAGTCTTGGAATGAACACAAAATACACCACCGCGAAGTAGTGGCGCAAGACGATCCTGTACAACCAGCATTGAGTCTGAGGATACATTCCCACACAATGCAAGAAAGTGTCCTCGTATTATACACACGGGGCTTTAGGTCAGCTCGCAAACGTAGAAACAAAGCTCGTGACAGCGGCCAATGCTCACGCGTGTGAGGATACAGTACCGTGTTGGTACTGTGTCGTAGTCTCCGACTGGTCTTTCTCAATTCTGTTTCCTGTGTTTACGCCCGTATCTCAAGCTGAACCATGTTACCCGTTCCTAACTATTCGTTACCGGCTTCGAATGCCAGTGCCGCTCACTGCCACAGTGCTTTCGCCAAAGGGGTATAGCGGCAGACCCAGCTTGCGCTAGGTATCTCAAGATATATTTACCTGGAAAAGTTAGCCCCATAAGGACAGGGCGGGTCCCCTAGGATCGCTTAGCACACCATAGTGTGTGTTAAAGTGTTGACCATCCGCCGCTGCTAAGGTAGAGAGAAAGGTTTCGTGGTCGGCAGAAGCAAATCACTAGCTGCTTGGGAAGGCACGTGCGGAAATAGAAAAGCGGCTGCATAGGCCTGCACCCGTAGATATACAACCACTCCTCCCTCTTATTTTTAGGAACCGTGGTATGCAGCAGCTTTTCGTCGGCCCCCAAAGTAGGTGCCGGAGAAAAAAAAAAGTTAGAGAAAGAAAAGCTCGGGCTCGAGAACGCTATATAGTGCAGGGAATTGAACCGCTGTAGTTTAATGAGTTTGGAAGGAGCGAAACAAATACATCGAACACGTATCTAAGGTGATTTTAAGATCGTCAGAAATATTTCCTAAGCTGAAAGAACTAGCGAAACATCAACCACTCGCTTACGAACTAAGCGCCATTTAGATCTACGATTGTCTTTTTGCACTGGCGAGCAGACGTCGACAGACTCGCCTTTTTAAATATCGCAAGTGCCGGCCATAAAGATGTCAACAGACAAATAATTTGACATTGAGGCTGATTTAAGAGCAACTATTCCTCCACCGCTTTGCAAAGTTCACATTCAAGTACTGCCTCTAAAACCTGTATGTCAATAAAGGCCATGCTTCTGCACACATCAGCAGACAATAGTTCACTGTCTAAATGCATATCACATGTATCCACTTTCGGGAATGTGCCTGACGAGGTCGTTCCTAACAATAAAGCACACTGCCGATAATTGAAGCGCCGTTTCATAACACAAAACGCGGATTTATTCGTGGTTTGAGCTAGATAAAGCAACTAGTGCAACATTCCATAACATTGCGACATAGAAATTTGTTATTATATTGAAGCGTTATTTAGATTTTTAGTTAGTGGTAGGTTTTTCTGGCGCAAGGACTACTAAGGCCAAAGAGCGCCAAACACGTGGTTTATGGTCAGCCCTGGTTAGTAAGCGGGGCTCTGGGTCAAGGATATAAGATGTGAATGGTGGTGTATAAGGCCATAAAGAGCTAAGATCAATGGTTACGTTCAAATGGTCTTAAGAAGCCTTTGCCATAGTCGTACAGCCCCGCAACAGTCCTTGTCGTAGCAAGGATTCCCAACATGTGGGGTGGAAATCACACAAATTCCTCAGGGATGAGGAAAGGCTGGGGTCATTCTGATTAAGAGATTTCATGGAAAAAGCCAGCACTGGATAAAATTTTAAAACTCTGCATAGTGGAAATATTTGAGCATCACCTAGGAAAAAAGCTGGGTGTAAAGGCATGACGTTTCATATGCCGCCAAAAAAGGACGCTTCCTTCCACGTTTCAGATTCTTGCACGTTATCAAGATATTGTTTTGTGGGGTTTTACGTCCCAAAACCAGTTACGATTAACGTTATCAAGATATGAAAGACGGAAAGGCGTTTCCCACATTTGGGACGGAGCGGCTCAGGCGAGTTTGCTAGGAGATGTGAGCGTGTTGCGTGCGTGTGTCGATCCGGAGCCTGCACAATGCAACCTCCTTATATCTGTCATGTTTTTCTGTTGTATAGCTCTATATTTCAGTTTTAATTATGCACAGTTTATCACTTAGTGCACCCCATTCTTCTTCCCACTGCTTACGGATGCTACGTCTAATGTGAGGCCTGAGGTCCTGGTATGGTACTTTATATCAGAAGAATTACGTGAAGCAGCTGCTCTTGCAAGTCTATCAACGACATCATTGCCAGGTCTGTTGCATTGTCCCGATACCTAGCATACTGCGATTTGGAGTTTCGATTTGTGAGCTGACATGAGAGATTCAAGAAGAGTTGGTTCAAGAAGAACGGCGGCTAGGCCGCTAGGCGTGTTTAACCATCAGCCGAGCCTGCCAAGCTCGCTTCAGTATAAACCACGCTCAGAAACGGGAAAAACTGTGAACAGTACCTCTCCCGAGTGGAGCCCTGGTGCTCCACAATTATCTTCTCAAAGGCAGTCTTTTCGCCTGATGCAGTAATACAATCGTAGGAGGATGATTATCATATTATGACCTCAGTGCGCCGAAGTGGTCGAAACGCGTGCTCTTGCACCCAGCTGCGGTTGGTTCCCCATGGTCGGCCCTCTCAGACCAAGACTACCAAGACGTTTGCTGTATCAGCGGTCATGACAGCATTTAAAATATTGGATCTGATTTATTTATGGCACAAAACAACTCATCATTGAGCGAAGTTCTAAAGTTCGTCATTTCTCGAAAGTAAATTCCCGCTTTCACACCGTACAGCTCATCGAGCACTGCATTGCGAGAGGTAAACAGCGGCACGGGCTGTTTCACTCATCAAACTGTTCGGCTTGTTTCCTTTCGGACCCTCCTCCTCACATCGAGACGCTGCGAAAAGTAATCGCGTGTTTTAAGGCATGTCATGAGTAATAATGTTAATCGTGCTGGCAAAAACAAGTGCTCTATGAACCTCGCGCTTGATCACGAATGGTGACAGCAACGCCATACACATTGCTAAGCCTAGCACTCGGCAGTTTTTCAGCGTTTGGCAGTCCGTGGTGACGGCGGATTGTTGTGATGTGTTTGTCGCTTGCAAAAGCATTTTATTGACAGCGTTTCATATAACGATGAAGAGGTGTGGAAAGTTGCTTCTCTCGTACATAATTACGAGGCTACGAAGTCTTGAAGCCTTGCGAGTGTGTATGCCGATATGCTGGATATGGGCCGAGTCTATCAACTGCGAGCAGGATAGTCCGTGTAACTCCGGCGGACTCTGGTCAGCGTTAACCATGGTTGAAATTCTTAATTGCAGTTATGCTGACGGTGGTTGCCCATGTAAATAGGGTGTAAGGCATCTGTTTCCAACCTTCCGGTGAAACAAGTATGTTTTTTAGGAGAGAATTCACTGTGTGTGCTCCCCTGAGACAAAGCGGGTGGGTGTGCTGTTATGTCTATTCAATTCTATAAGAAAAAAAGCATGTCATGCAGTTTCTTTTTTTTACTGTCGCCATCATGCTTCCCTGAAAGAGATCAGAAGAAAAGCGAAGAGGTTTCGGCGCAGGTTGTACATTGGTTCCATCCAAAATAGTGCGTCTAATGCTAAGGTCGATTTAATTGAGGTATTTTTATTGTGATGACCAAGGTTGACATGCCTTTTAAGCTGGCAATTTCTGAAAATGGCACACGGCGCAAATGTGTTGCACTTTGTTTGCTGTCAACTTTGAAATGATTGAAGTGAATGGCCCTCTTTCTCGTAAAGAATCCGTGCCCCGAGGAACCCACATGTTTGGTCTGCGTGCGGGGAAATCAAGCCGAAGGTCTTGTGGTAACCGTGTCACTGAGATAACGAAAGACAGACGTGGTGGTTTAGGGGAAGCGGCGATATAACCTATCATAAAGCCGTTCTCTGCACATACCCAGAGCGTAATCAGAGACACCAGCAAAAAATTCACGCATCTCCACGGACTGAACCATGACGAGTGGTGATGCACTGGGGATCGTTCGGTGTTACAGTAGATCACGCGTGACATTGCCCACTCATGCATGTAAATGAATGACGACATGTCTGTACATATATTTATACAAGCGTTGCCATTTATGCTCCTGGTCTCTATGAGGTTCCTGCGCTCCCACGGAGTAGATTGGGCCGAGCTCCGGATTACTGTTTCTTAAAGCGCGCGCTGCGAATCCTTATATTCAACTACGCAAAAGAGAAATCTGCTACCCGCACTATATTGCAAGCTCGAGATCCAATGCCTGTATATATACAGGGTGGCCGGTGAACGCTTGTGCAGTGCGAACAGTGCGTTTTTTTCAATCAAGAATCTCGCTATCAGACGCTGCCTGCGTCAGCGTTTTCTGTCGCGGGCGAGGGTGCGTTCTCATTCTTTCCCAGCTTGGGCCAGCTCTTGGGCCAGTAGGGGTTTGGACAGTGCGGGGACGGAACAGGCTCAACCATAAGCCGCTTCGCATTTTAAAATCACGAGAGAAACACAGGAAAACCGCAGGATTGCTGCTTCTACAGATTCAACATTGGATGGGCTGGGTTAGTTTTCTTGTTCTTTTTTTTTGTGAGAGCTGTCGCCATTCCTATAATGTTAAATATCGGTCGTGGTGCCACCTCGCTCAGTACGATGAAGTGTGGCACGCTTTGCGACTGTTGTGAGGAGCTTCAAATTTGGGGTATTGGTCGAACGAAGTTGCACTTCGAGGGACGTCCTTCTCGCCCTCGCTATTTTTGTCACTGTCCGCTGGCATTGGCATGGGCCATGTGGTAATCGGGATTTTGCGCTGTGGTATGTGTATGTACTTGAGGAGATATTTGTGAGCTTATTTAAGGATTTACAACCTTGGATGTTTTCTTAATACCTAACCGAAAGGACCAGCCGCACCTCTAATTGCCGCAGGCACCTGTCACAAGCTCATGACTGTGCCCTAAAGTTTACTTTTCAATTCGCAGCAGATACGGTTTTTATCTAGTGCAATATGACAGAGTGAGTCTGTTTTCCTAGCAGAGACCGCGAGAAACCTGACGTGCACATATTGGAGGTATCATGAAAACGGTACGCACAAAGTTGCCAGGAAGTTGTGCAGGAGGCCTAATAATTCAACGTGTACCGTAAGTATGACCAACATAGACATGACTAGAACCATTAACCATTCGCGAAGTGCGACAGTGAAAGCACCCTAAGTGTGTCTGAAAACGTTCAACTGGTAACTTTATTTTCGTGTAACAGTTCGGGCTCGCGATTCTGGAATGGTTAAATAACGTATCGTAGGCTAACGTGGGAAAGGTCAAGTGAATGAACGTTTACCGCCGAAAGCGTATCGCGGGTCAAGACCGAGGTTTGGCAATATGTGAGAGTCCCCTCATTTCAGGAACCTGCTGCCCTTCGCTGATTTCTTCGCACTAGCTATGAGCTGCCATCGTTCTTGCTCAAGTTTCTCAAAGGCAGGCTTGGTCCCACGTTTGGATGAAACCTCCATTTTTCTCGTATGGTATTACGTTTCAGTGAAACCGATGTACACTCGAGGATAAGGTGCGCACAGGTGGCCGGTACGCCGCAAGCTAGAGATAGGTGTTCGAGTATCGTTAGTAATAGTGTGTACTTGTGTATTCCGCGGGTGAAAATGCTGCTGTGCAGTTGTGTGAACGTAGTGCACTTCTGTTAGCTTGACTCCGGGTGTTTTGACGGGCATTCTCTGCGTTTCAGCCTGCTAATCTATCATGACTGATCAGGTCATCGGTGCGTGCATCTCGAGATCGGGGGTTTATGGCCTGGCAGTATCGCGGCCCACGGCGTGTGGAACTTGTTTTCGTGCAGCTCGCTACGCGACCTGGCGTTCTTTGTGTGAATGTTTCGTGGGAGTCACGTGACGGAGAAGGATTCGCAAAGTTTGGAGGATTTATTTCTTTTCGGACCGTGTACGCGTCAACTATACAGCTTTCGCCGTTGTTAAGCCTTTGAAGCACAGATTTTCGAGTGGGTGAGAAGTTTAGCCGTTCTGCTTCAGTTTTGCGTGCTTCGGCTAGTTCCATATCATGCCGAAATCTGCAAAGTGGACAAACTGATTATTTTGTAAATGTGCGTTTGCAAGAGCATGTGCACAACGTTGATCGCTCAAATCAGGGCTGCTCCCTTCCCTTTTCAGCATATGCGGCTGTTCACCTAAAATTTCAGACTGCGACATCATCGCTTAATCCCGTGACCGTACTAGAAGTGAAATCATCAAACCAGAAAACATTCTTGCCTTGAAAGATAGCTGTGTTATTACAACTTCCCTGGTGCTCACCTATAGATAGAGGAGATATTTAGGGTTATTCATATGTTCAACTGTCATTTCATTGTGTGGCGTATGGCTGGTGTGCAGTGTGATGATGTATTTAAGGTGACGTGTTTTCACAGCAAGACACTGTTTTCAAAGATATAAACTTCGAAGTCCAGCACTCTTTGTTCTATCTTCGATTCCCTGCCGTCGCTTGGGGGGTTGAGTTGGTTAACACTATAGTGATACACATCTGTTTGTAGACTTAACCGAATATTTTTAATACAGCTGAGGTTGCAGCAAATTTACACACTTCGCTATATTAGCACAGCTCTAAAAAGTAAAATGAAATAACACTTACACAGCACTACCCTTGTGCGACTTGAGAAAAATGGTTCCAGGCCAACTTGAAGAAGTGAAGAACTTTGCAAATATGGTGTGAAAGAAACAATGTGCAACATTAAAATGACAGTGTGGAATGTCATTTTCACTTCACAAATGTATATTCATAAATCAACAACTGGGGTGAGCCCCTAGTCGTAGCTGTTATAAGGAGGAACATGAGCACAAACATTTGAAAGTAAGCCAACTTATCTGTATAGCAGACTACTCAGATGCTTTTACCTCAGCTTACATGTGTCCTCACTTATCGACGCGCTACTTCAACAGCAATGCATTGTGAAGGACTGCGCGAATGCACTGCAACGGAAAAGGCAGAAATGCCTTTTCATACCAATGTCGTGATGGCAATGCAGTTTTAAATGGAGAGTAAGAATTGCGAAAGCAGCTAAGGCGTTCTATCTCTCCAAGATGAATAAATCGCGTGCCGCTGAAGAGCAAGTGAACAGCTGCTGCGGAAACCAATGATGTGGTTGATTCTGGTCAGCTTGGCAGCACAAGGAGAGCATATAGACAAGCAATTATTCGATAATTATGAAGCTAGTCATGCTTGATCTCGCCATAAAATGAATTATTTCTTACACTGGACATACACCTGCCATTTTGCGAAGCATAACACTCATAATGAGCAAAATGAATCGTAGTACTGATGTTGCCCTTGGGATATCAAAACATGCGAACTGTTCAATACATGTTTTCATAAATACGGTAATGAAAATGTTATCTCCACGTTTGACACCTTTAATAGTGACTGAACAATACGCATAAAGTCTTTCAATTACCAAAATGCTCCCATGGCATAGGCACATGCTAAACTACTATGCTATAGAAAAAATTTTTGAAATGCTAGCTAGCAGCAAAAGAAGTTATTTTACATAGGCGTCGCTGGCTTATGCTACGAATTAATGCCAAGAAATTTTGCAGCACCATTATTCTCAACTCCCAACTATAGCGCTGCTTGACTATCGTGACCATCGCATCCCCAAGAATGAAGCCGCCAAGCAGCAAAAATTGCTTTTCTCTTCCATGTTCACTAATGAACCTATTTGGCAACATATCTAGACTACTATGTCATCTTAGTGGGTGTAAATAGCATCGCTGCCAAAATACTAAAATGGCCTATACAAGAGACAAAACATAATCTTTAAGTTTATTCATTTGCGCTGTAATATCTGGCTGTGCACGCATTTCAACAAACGCTTCCATAAATTTTTAAAAATAGGCGCTCTAGCGAAAAAGTAAACCCTCTGCAGAAGGAAGCTTATTTGTGGCTATTGCAGAAGTGTGAAAGATGCGCTAATTCATTCGTTAATTAAAATGTTCTTATCTTTCTAATAGCAAAGTATGGAAGTTGTTGTCAATGTCATGTGAGTTTAGAGCCTCGGAGAGGTCTGAAAGTCCTCAAAGTAGAAAAACCTGTTTTCTTTTCCCGCACGAAGATGAAATCTGCTGCACAAGGAAGCAGCAAGTTTTGAGTAAATGAAATGCCCAATAGTAACGCAATGCACTGGCTGCTGCAGGCAGTTCAAAGTGAATGGCTGGTTAACCTGTTGTACGAAGCTGTTAAGGCTTTAATAATGGGCGGCCATGTATTAGGGGACGTCGAACCTTTCTTGAACTCGGTGGCTAAAGAAAAGTAACACGAATCAGTCTATGTGGGACGCTGAGGCTCCCTAAAACGGAAAATCACCAGAGACATTCAGCTTGGCGCCACGCCATGGTCATTGCAACCTGTCACCAGTGGACATTCTGTTTAATTTAGACTTCCATTGCTCAGAGGTGCCACATTTCCACTTAATGCGAACGAGGACATTGCAATTCCAATGGCCATAGGGCTCTAAAGAATTACTTTCCTGCTGCTTCAAGGTGCTTTAAAGGTGTCTCAACACACATTCAACAAAGTAAGAAAATGGTGCCAGTCAGTTTTGAAGGCTCCTGTTAACGTATGAGCGAAATGTAGTTGCACTGCGTGCAGCAAGAAATTAGATTTCGATTTAGCACAGCTGCAAAGTGCGTGCTCATCTTTCAACAAATGTCATCTCTGGGTGCATTAACTTGCTTGTAGCAGTAATAGCATTGACTGATTTATTGATTGCAGAAAGACCATCTGCTATGCTTTACTTGCTTGTTTGGAATTCAACAAATAAAGAAAATGTACATATCTCTCTTAAAGAGCATCAAAAGTCAAGCAAATTAGTCGGAGCATTCACTGACATCTTTTGTTTAAAGCAGAGTGGTCGCTTTCCAACAGTGAAGTAATATTTCCACATATCTTTAGAGAGGCCTCCACTACTGATCGGCATCATTTCTTGACTGCTCGAAAATTGTTGGAGGGCCCCTTTAATGGATGGCATGGCACGGTCGTTGTTATTGTTAAAAACTTGCCTGAACCACGACCTGCCAGATAACGTCAAATAAAAAGTTTATTTGACAATTTCAGGGAATAGATGATACAACTCCTCACAATCACTGATGTCTGCAGGATGTGAAATTTTGCTTCTAATAGGGCCCCTTACCAGGTCCAGCCGCTTTGACCAAACACAATGGCCCCATTGCACCGACACAACTGTGTCTGTCAAGAATTTCATCTCTGTACACCACAGAAAGCATTCAAATTTAAATCTGAACATAGTTTGTTCTCTTCCTAGTGGGAACTGCAATCAAAGTAGAGGGGATGAAGTTTTTACTACACATTTAATGCACCTATGAAATGTGTGCGTGCATTCCAAGCCAATTCTGACTATTGGGTATCAATGCGATTGCTAAATTTTGTTGTTGTTTTGTGGGGTTTAACGTCCCAAAACAAGTTCTGATTATGAGAGACGCCGTAGTGGAGGTCTCCGGAAATTTCGACGCCTGGGGTTCTTTAACGTGCACTGACATCGCACAGCACACGGGCCTCAACATTTCGCCTCCATCGAAATGCAGCCGCCGCGGCCGGGATTCGATCCCGCGACCCTCGGATCAGCAGCCGAGTACCATAGCCACTAGACCACCGTGGCGGGGCGATTGCTAAATGGCGCTTCTTTTTAAGGTGGGACGTCTGCTATTGAAACAATATTTTCTGTTTGGTGACTACATTAGATTTTAACAAGGTTAATAAATCTTTTTTGAATTTCTGATGTCCTGACCATGTTTGCAGGTGAAAAAAATGTTTCCTTGATTTCTTGGACGCAATGTTTTTGCAGGTACAGTACAATACTCTTGCAATGGTCAGCTAGCACCTGATCGTAACCATGCGGGTGTCATCGATGCTATGCTATGGGTAAAAGGACCAGAGGAACCATTTGAGGGATTCAAGGGGCCTTCACCACTCCTGAAGTTTAAAGGCCTTGATCTCGTTTGGGGACTGCCACCAGATTACATGCACTGCATTTCTGACGGTGTAACAAAACAACTTCCTGACTTCTGCCTGCCAACCAATGGCTGCACAATCTACATCAGACAGCACAATAATCCTTTAGATTGTAGGCTGGTCGCTGTGAAACCTCCAATTACGTTTTCGAGGATTGGAAGGCCCATCTCAGAGCGTGCTTTTTGGAAATCCACTGAGTGGCGCTATTGGTTATTCGTTTACAGTGCCCCGCCACAGTGGCCTAGTGGCTAAGGTACTCGGCTGCTGATCCGAGGGTCGCGGGATCGAATCCCGGCCGCGATGGCTGCATTTCGATGGAGGCTAGATGTTGAGGCCCGTGTGCTGTGCGATGTCAGTGCACGTTAAAGAACCCCAGGTGGTCGAAATTTCCGGAGAGCTCCACTACGGCATCTCTCATAATCAGAACTGGTTTTTGGACGTAAAACCCCACAAAACATCTTTTACTGTGTCCCTTGCTTGGCTGACCTGCTGCCTCGACAGTATCTAGTGCATGTTGCTCTTCTCATTCGGTCAACGTTCTTGTTACTTAAAGATGTTGTAACTGAAGCTGACATTGGCATCTCTGAAAGGTTGCTGTTGACATTTTTTCAGCAAATGGCTAGACCTTATGGTGTTGCTGCCATGGCATATAATGTTCACCAATTACTTCACGTTCGGTGCGCATGTTTGGCCCCTTATGGGGCACACCTACGTACATTCCCATTCGGGGATGGAATTGGCCACGCGCTTCGTTTAGTGTCAGCTGCCAAGCTTGTACCTATGCAGGTCACTGAGAGATGCATTATGCACCAGACCTACCATGATGTAGAAAGGCATGTAGAGCTTCCAGCCCATCCGGCTTCTGTCAAGAGAAGTTTCACCATTCGCTATAAGCGAAATTCCCAAACATGCTCACTAGGCTTGCCTCATTCAACTTTGGTTGTCCCGGACTTCCTGAAGACACTTTTCCTTTCACAGTATGGTTCTGTTCCTGAAACGTCGAGATACTTTCGTGCTCAGATTGGTGGCATTATCTTCCACACGTAATATTATGCTACCCGTAAAAGACTTGCTCCTGCTATGTCGAAATGTCAGATGGCGCATAATACCATGTTCTTGAAATTTATATGATTGGAAGTTCCATGTACCTACATTGCCAGACATTTCTGACAAAAACACAAGTTCTTGCTTCACCTCAAATTTTCAAATGTCAACATCCAACAGCTACTCAGAACCCCTGCCTTTTTGTGCCCAATATGTATCTTTTCAGTGCGTTTTCTTAACTGTAAATAATACTTCATGCTTATGTGAGGTGCCTAACAGAAAGGAAAGGGACTAAGCTGATTTGCAAGTTGGTCAGCTTGCTATGACATGCGCAGTGTGTGACTAGAGTATGTTTTCTTTTTGAATGTCCTATGTGTTGCCATTATGCCTCCACTATAGTTTTTTCTAAGAATGAGAGGCTACCCATAGGTTAGGGGAATATGAAAAGCACATGTGAGCTTGGTGCAATACAGATATCCGCCGCCAGACAACGCGAGCAGTATGCCTTGCGTATCCGTCTGCTCCAGGTCGTGCAGCTGTAAAAGAACTCTAGGCCGTACAGCACTAAAACGGACTGCAACCAATTATAAAGGTGGTTATTTTTATTGCAGTGAAAAGCTTACTGATCAGAGTGCCTAATCATGGAATGGCAGCATGGAAAACACCAAGGAGCATTTTTTTAGCATAACTCTTTTTGCTTTTTTGCCGATGGAGTTTTTCAACAAAACAGATGTTGCAAACAGTGATCAACGGCTATCATGTGCATTGGCGCCAGGTTCTGACGAGATGCAGTGCATGCACTAGATGAATGACACCACATGCATGTGGCACTGTTAAATATAGGCCTTCGGTTTCCATGAAGACAGCACTGCTTCTCTGCAGGTGCTCTGTTCACTGCACAGTAAGCAGAGAGTACGGCGCGGACGCATTTCTCTAAAATACTGACCGTGATTTGAAGCCCGACATATGGTGGTCTGAACAGGAGCACATAATTAACAGTAATCTGAGGGACTTTTTACACTCAGTTAAATAATACAGATCTTTCTCAAATCGGTTAAGGGTACCCGATTCCAACTCTGACTCAAGGCCTTCCCGACTGCATTTGTCAACAGCTTCTGGCTAGTTCTCAGCCCCTTTAAAGGGGCACTGACACCAAAATTTCGCTGCTAAGATAGCCTGAGAGATCGATTTTCGTGGACATACAGATGTCATCTACCAAATCTCAATGGCGAACACAGCTCCGAAGGTAATTTAAATGAATATTGAAGTTCGCATGCGCAGTCGAGCGCTAGACACCGTACATCGCGACATCGACAGCAGCAAAGGTGACCTGAAGGGGACCCCCCACTTCCGCGACGTCACCACGGCAGCCGAGCTCTGACAGTGCAGCTAGCAATGATGACGTCATAGCCGCCATTGTTTATTCGCTGCGGCTGCGTTAGTAGACTGCCGGCGACGCCAGACCTCAAGAAAATAGTTGCCTCCCAACAACGATGACAGCAACAGCGACAACAACGCGCAGGACGTGCGGCAGGCGAAAGAAAACGAGCACGCGGCGGTTGTCGTGCGGAAGTGCGTCACAGTTATGTGTGCTCACGTGTCCGAACTCGTTTACTCCATCGCGAGCGCTAGATGGCGCCAGTTTCACCGTGCGCCTCGTCGTTTTTTGAGCTCTCCCAAACCAAAACTGAAACTAGTGGGTAATAAACAGGCCGTAAATAATTATCTGACTCGCGCTGGAGCAAATGATGTGCCGTGTCATGGCTAACAGGTCCCCAGCTACGTATTGCAGTGAAAAAACAGCAGACGAAAATTTTGGTGTCAGTGCCCCTTTAAGAGTAGGCGCTCGTCGCAAGCGCCTGGGTACCAGGACTGCAACTGCGTTGCTTCCTTTGCAAGATGCTGCAGTTATTTTCATTTCTTGCACTTGCTGTGCACGCTCCCTTTCATACTCACGGCCACCACTGCAATAAACTTTGGTTTAGTAGATTTTTGCGGCATTCCCTTAGCACTTTTGAGTCCGCATTGGTGCATTGGACAGGTTTCTTTACAGCGTGCAGTGTTGCCACCTCTTAGGGTACCCTCTTCGCTGCAGTTGCTGCTGGTATTTGAATTTTTGTTGCTTTGTGTTCTAGATGTACCTTTCAGGCTTCTTTATATAATGTCGGATCTTTCAACTGGAGAACGTCTAGGTGAGCCCGTTGATTTTGAATACTACAGGTGATCTGTTTGCAGACAATCTTTCCGTGTAAAAGGACAGAAAGTTGAGCGAGTTGGTAACAGTCCATAATCAAAAGAAGAGGCGTGCAGGACACGGACACAAGGAGAGCAGTGAACACCACGAACGCCGACTAACAACTGATGCACAGCAAGGAGGCGAAAAAGAAAGAAGACACACAGCTTATCTGCGCATGCTCGGAATGGTAGCGCCACCTGTCAAACGGTTACACGTGCCGGTCTTCGCGATAGACAACTCCTAAGGCATTCTATCTCCTCTATGTTTAAGCTAATCGACGGCTGACTCACGCATGCACTTCCACTAATACTGATATGCCAGGCCTCAACCAATAAACGCGTACCTTCATTCTTATGCCTGTGCAGGATCTCGGTTTCGTCTAACTCGGGCATGCAGCTACAGACCTGGCAGTCCAAGGATAGATTGGACGGCGTCCCGCCTGATAGCGACCTTCTGTGTTCAATTAATCTTTGATTAATACAACGCGCAGTTTGCCCTACATAAAAACGTCCGCAGCTAAAAGGAATCTTATAAACCACACCCATGCGACAGTCGGTGGAATTGTTCCTGGCTAAGTGCTTAACCGGACAGATATCTGTTCGCTTCTTACCTTTCATCTGGTAAGCAGAGGTAAGCAGAGGTTTAAGTGTAATGTTATCAGAAATATTTGTTTACATGGTGACCTGTTTATTTAGCCAATGTGTAGGTAACAGTGTCTAACGAAGCGATTATTTGAAAGCCTTTATTATCTCATCAAAATGCGCACATTTCTTACGTCCTCGGATCATGTTGCGGCATAGAGGGGTCTGGTTTCTTTAGAATATGCATACAGATATATTCCTTACTGCTGTGTTGTAGCTGTTGTGGAGTTCTCTTCAATGCTTAACGAGTTCACTACATTTGACATTCGCAAATTTTGGTGCTTTGAACAACTAATGCAAAATGTACAGGATGTATTATACATGGTCACCAGTAGCCTTACTATATATATGCTTGGATTCTTACTCCTGGGCAACAGATTTTCTGAGTATTAGGAAAATTTGTTTTCCTGTGGTATCATTACAGTTCTCCTCACCAGAAGCCACACTTGAGCCCCCCCCACCCCTAATGATTCGGTGCAGCTTCATTCAAACATCAATATCCTGCGGTACTGTGCACATGTGAACTCTGCTTCTCCAAAATTTTTGCCTCACTTGACGGAAACTCGCTAAAGGTGTGTGCGTCTGAACTCATTTGCAATTATGCTCAAGATTTCCCTCAGCTGCGCGTGCTGAAACCTCGGTTCGTAGGTAAACACGACTGATTTGATTTCTTGGGTTTTACGTCCCGAGACCACCATATCATTATGAGAGATGCGGCAGCGGAGGGGTCCGGGAATTTCTATCACCTGTGGTTCTTTAACGTGCATTGGATCAGAGTAAGTTGATAAGCGACGAAAATTGCTGGAACAGGCAATGTCGCTGGCAGAGCAGTGAATTCGTAACCTATACACTGTAAATATGTGAATAGCATGGAGTAGGCTTACCCATGTAAAATTTAATGACTTAAAGCTCTGTTTCTCGGAATGTAAGCTGAGTGCTTTTAGCCACTCATACCTGCGGTGGAACACTAATACAAGATAACCAAATGGAAGCGCCAAAATCGCTCTGTACTGTCCCAAACCATTTTTCAGCAGCTTTTTTTTTTCTTTTTTTCACAGCACACTGGGTTCCTTGCAATACTGCTCTCTAATTTTGAAAGTCCCGCCACAGTGGTCTAGTGGCTCGATGCTGATCTTAGGGTCATAGATTGGAATCCCGGCTGCGGCGGCTGCATTTCTATGGGAGCGAAATGATGAGGCCCATGCACTGTGCGATGTCAGTCCAAGAACCACATGTGGGGGAGATTTCCGGAGCCTTCCACTACGGCGTCTCTCATAATCATATGTTTGTTTTGGGACTTGAAACGCGAGAAAGCAAGCAAATGTCTCTTTTTGAAAACAAACTGCTCTTACCACTTTTTTGAATTCCATGTGGACACAATGTCTTATCTCTGCAGCTCGAGCTAGGAAAGTGTGACGGGCATTGCACGCCAACGTATTTCATGCATAACAGCAGCCTCTTCTTTTGATGTAAACGTTGCGTGACTGATGTACAGAACATTACAAGCAATGCTATGCAGAGCAGTTGAATGACTGCTTTCTTTCATTTTACATCATTATGACATAATTGTTATTTGATACCCATTGTGAACTGTATTATTGTCTAGTACAGTCGATGTATTTGGATTGTGCGGTGGGCGTTTTCTGTATATTTGTTTCTGGCTTCTTGCGCGTTGTTGTCATGTCGTTGCTTGTAATTATATTGTGCTTGAATGGCCGCGCCGGCTGAATTTCGATGGAGGTGAAATGTTGAGGCGCGTGTGCTGCGCGATGTCAGTGCACGTTAATGAACCCCAGGTGGTTGAAATATCCGGAGACCTCCACTACGGCGTCTCTCATAATCAGAGCTGGTGTTGGGACGTTAAATTCCACAAATCAATCAAATCATTGTACTTGAATAAAGGCTATGTTTTGAGTTAGATACCATGTACAACATCTTGTGTGTATTACTCATGAACAACATGTGAACCTAAGAGAGGAGCAGACCTATGGCACAGAAATAGTTAAATGTGTTATTATTGCAGCATGTTCGTATTAATGTACAATGCAATACATGGCATGCTTATTTTGCCTGTTAGAAACAGCTATCACATGGTGACAACTCTGTGATGCTTTCAAACTGCATCATTTTTTCCAAAGCCATTTATCAAGTTGTTGAGCTTTACCAATTTCAGATGTTCTTGGACTACTTTGGGAGGCTCATGTGCCTGCATCAATTACGGAGCGCACTTTCACATTCCTGCTGTGCACGATCTTTTTCAATGCATGTTGAGTTAAGCAATTGACGCTCATGCATCCATGAAAACTTGAACAACTACGTCTAGATGTATGACATTTGACATTTTGTTACAGATTTCAGCGCCCTATGTTGAGGCACCGACAAGCATGGGCTGGCACAGCTGAGCGGTTTTCTCAGGCACAATTCAGTGATTTCAATTCAGTCAGGCTTACCTGCACCCAAACCTAGGAAAATTCTGCTGTACCAAAATTTGTAGGTTCTCAATTGCTCAAATCCTCAAATCATTGCACTGTAGGATCAGAAGCTTGCAAAGCATTCATCAGGGCCCACTTAGGTCCTGTGACGTTTCACTTAATCGGCTGGAATCGTAAGTATCCCATAATCTGAGAGTTTATGAATGAGTAGACTTGCAAGGCTCTTGGGCTGCAAAAATAAATTGGGACAGCGGAATGTGGATGGACCTAAAAGTGTATTCTCATCGTTTGATGCTATATTCATTGGGAGCGCAAGTTAATTACAAGGCAGTTTGGAAAAAAAATTGTGGCATATACGATATTACAGTGACAAGATCGAATATTTGGGGCTTGTGGCGAAGCTGACTGCAGTGTGTTGTGACTAGAAATATGAAGCAAGCCGTGAGTGCGAAAGCACTGGAAATGGACCTGGATGTCTTTACAATGACGACGTTGCAGAGAGAGTCGTGCGCGCAACTTGAGAAACACTCATTTAGTCGCTATAAGGATGTAGTGATACTGAAGTTTACGGCCTCTGAATTATGCACAAAATATTTTACATTATGACAAACAGTCAATTCGCTGTTTCAGTGTCGCATATGATTTCTCTTAAATCAAGCATGCCGATGTTGCATTGAGGAGATAAGGCGAGGGGGAACGATTCATGCGAGCGCTGCAAGAGTCGACAAAAAGGCAGTCCAAAATTCGCCTTGCTACACTATTTCGATTCCCTAAACGAATCGTATGTTTTAATGAAGGTGAGCTGCATAACATAATTATCTGCATAACCGCGTGCACGCCAGCACAATTATCAATGTCGTAGACGTCGGCGTGAAAAATTGCAGGTGGCTCGCACATGGAGAGGTGGCAGCTGTACAGTCAAAGGGCTATGGCGTAGGCTAGCTGACACAGACGTAAAACGTCAAGTATGATATATTGTAGACTCTTCACATGCTCGAGTGTATAATTCCGAGCCGAAAGACGAGTATACGTGTGCTAGAAATGTGTGAGCTTTTAAAAACAATTACTATTTCATTTTACTCGGTATAAATGCAATGGTACGCACACGCGACTTGGTGACATAATGCGCGGCGCCGTGGTGGCTGCATGGTCAGCGTGCTCGAAAACTCCTGCACGCTGAGCAGACTGTACGTTAAATGTTCTTCACCATTTGGTCGTTGAAATTTAAAAGCCACGTTCTGCTTGAAAGAATGTTCATCGCGCGAACAGACCGCACGATTTCACCTGATATTTTCGGCATTTGTAGCTATCGATCGATCGTGATCTCGGATTTGTGCGAGCTGTCGGCCTCTCGTAGTCAGAATTAATGCGAAGTTCCCGTATATGGCGTGCCACATATAATCGCATATACGTCCGTGCGGGGCCTAATGTACGCAATCTAGCGCCGCCGAACCACCGGCACGCTCGACCGGTGAAGTGCGCTCGCGTGGCTCGCGAGGGTATCGCAGCGTGCGCCGAGCTGCGCTACTGTTTTAAACGAAAATATTATCCTTCTACGAGTGACCTTTTTCAGTAAGTGTGATGGCACCCCAGACGCCGGTGAATTGAACGAGAGAAATCGAAAGAAAATGTAAACAAAATTGCACAAACAAGCAGCAGTTCAGGCATGTATACTGCAAAAGAAACCTGGACGCGCGTACTCGAGATCCACGTGTATGGATTGGTGAAAGACTCCATTTGAACCACACACGCCTTAAATTGGACTATCGAAGTGAAAAAAAAGCATACAAAGAACGGAAGCATCACAGGTCCATCAATCAGCTACAGCAATCCCGCGCAGGCAATAGCTTTCGGGGGCTGGGAACCTAGCCGGCCGGCAGCCCGCAAGAAATTCAATGCTCAAGAACCGTGTATTAATTTGCCCGTAGACGTTCTTAGCTGACGCCAAAGATGACCTGACGGTATTGGAAGGCTGCCCGTAGCAATTATTACACGTTGTTCAAGAGTCCTGCTGGTGTTGGGAGCCTGCCAGCAGGAATTCCTGACGGACGTTCCAAGAATCCTGCTGGTGTCGGTAGCCTGCCCGCAAGATTTGACGGACGTTCAAAAATCCTGCCGGTCCAACAAGAGCGCTCCGCAGGAATTTTTGATTGGGCAACCCTTTCGTAAAATAGTATCCTACAGGGAGCCTGCAATTGTAAAAAAATTACAGCATATCCACGGAGTGAATGATGATGACGTGCCTCCCAGTCTTCCCGGCAAGGATTGGGTAGAGGGGGTAAGTTTGGGTTTTTTTTTTTTGGCATGCCCACACCATGTGGAAAATGTCAGAAGAACTTTCGTCACAGTGCAGGCACTTCTCCATGCAAGTGGGGTCGAAGTGTTTTACTATTGCCGTCACAATAGAGTTCGGGTATAAAAGCGAAGGAGGATTCGCTCCTCCACCTTCGTGAGACCCTCACAAGGTTTAGGATAAATTTGATGGCCGGATTGGTAGAATTGTGTGATCTCCTTGAAGGTGTAGGCGGGGTTGGGTTCGGGGACAGGATCGGTAGGGTACGAGGGTGGTGCCCGGAGAGTGAGAGCGCGGGCAGCGGCATCGGCCGCCTCATTGCCCTCGAGGCCCGTGTGAGCCGGTGCCCATCTGATTGTTCTGTGCGCGGGGGCACCGATGTAATCGCTGTTTTGCAGAATTTTGTAAGCTAAGTACGGAATGCACCCCTGTTCGATATTGCGGCAAGCCCCCCTAGAGTCGGTGATGATGACTCTCGGGTCCTGACCTGCGGCGGCTAGCGCGATGGTGATCTCCTCCGCGTGTGTAATGTTGTGTGCACGGAAGGTGAGTCCATTTACTGTGATGTTTTGGTGGACGACCGCGGCCGTGTACCAACTCCCGTGGTGCGGGCCGGACGCGTCCACGTAGAATATTCCGTGTTTGTGACCATAATGACGAGCCAAGGCTCCTGCCCGCGCGAGGCGTCGGCCATTGTGGTCGTCTTTTTTTATTTTTTTATTCACATACCCTAAAGGCCCTTGGTGGGCATTACATAGGGGGGGGGTTACAAACGAGGTGGGGGTGAGGTTACAGTGATATACATATGCACTTGTGATCAGCAGCATAAACGAGCAGAAATAACGAACACTAGCGCGTACAAAATATATTACAAGGGTTTATACATGCACGTTCAAAAAAATGACAATAATAAAGAAACAGAATAAAACATTTTCATACGATATTAAGCGAGCTATTTAACATTTCTACAAACGCGTCGTGGTTTTCCATAGACACAACATCGTGTGGTAGATCATTCCAATGACGGATGGCACACAACAGTGGCGAGTTATATAAGAGGTTTGTACGCGCATACGGAACAAAAACTTTGTAGGGGTGATCTAGGCGCGGGAAATAGCGATGGGCAGGCAGTATATAAGTGGTAGCAAATGACGAATGATTATGACAAAGCTTGTGAAAATAAGAAAGCAGGGCCGGCAATCTTGTTTTCTCTAGTGATGGGAGGTTCAGTGATGCTTTAATGCTAGTGATGCTCGAATGACATAAGTAGTTGCTCGTTATAAATCGGGCAGCTTTATTTTTGATAGATTCAAGTTTGTTAGTTAAGTATATTTGATGTGGGTTCCAAATGAATGAGGCATATTCTATTTTAGACGGAACCAGTGAGGTGTATGCTGTAAGTTTTGTCTTCCAGTTAGCGTGATGTAAGTGGCGTCTAATGAAAGCAAGTGTTTTAGATGCTTTAGATGTTATTGTATCAATGTGGGCATTCCATGTCAGGTCGGCGGAAAGCTGCACGCCTAAGTACTTTATTGATGAAACGTGTTCTATTGGCATTGCGTTAATCAGATAGGAATTCAGCGGGTAGTAGTCGTAAACGTTATAACTTTTGTTTTGGAAGCGTTAATTTTCATTTGCCATTGATCGCATCAAGTAGAGATGCTGTTGAGGTCTTTTTGTAAAGCAGTGTGGTCGTTTCGGTTATTAATCTGTCTATAAATCACACAATCGTCGGCAAATAAGCGAGTAGTAGATGTCAGGTTTTTAGCGATGTCGTTAATGTAGATGAGAAACAGTATCGGTCCAAGTACTGAGCCTTGTGGTACACCAGATTTGACTTCAATCAATGTAGATGAAGAATCATTTACAGTCACGAATTGATAACGCTTACACAAAAAGTTAGTTATCCAGTTGGTAACGTTTCGGTTTATGTTAAGGGAGGCTAGCTTCATTAATAGACGACTGTGAGGGACTTTATCAAATGCTTTAGCAAAGTCGATAAATACGGCGTCAATAATTGTAGATGCATAAACGGCATGATGGAGGTCGGTAACTAATTCGAATAACTGTGTTTCGCATGAACGGCCGCGCTGGAAACCATGTTGGTTAGGAATAAAGTAATTATGCTTGGTTAAGTACTTCATTACTGCAGATGATATGATGTGTTCTAGTAATTTGCAAGGTATGCTGGTTAGTGATATGGGCCTGTAATTTGATGGAATGGATGAATCACCTTATTTGAATATAGGTGTCACACGAGCGATTTTCCATGCGTCAGGCACACATCCAGTATCAATTGATTGCTGAAATAAAGCCTCAAAAACACGGGATATGACCGGCTTAGTAATTTTAAGTAACTTCGGGCATATACCATCTGGTCCAGGCGATGAATTGTTTGCAAGACGTTCAATAGCCGATTCAATACCTTCTGGAGTGATCACGATGTGATTCATTGCACCACCACAAGTGCACGTGTCATGTTTGCCGGAATAGGGCGCACGTGCAGGGCATATCTCCAGACTTCCGGAATCTGTACGCGCTCTTCCGTGCATATCGAGTGGTGAATGTGTATTCGGGCAAGGAGGCGGCGACCCGACGGCGTGTTAGAGAGTCTAGTGTACTGGTTCGTCAAGTGCGCCTCTCGCAGCTCCTTGAAGGTGTTCACCATTCTCAGGCCCAGGAGACGCTGGTTGGAGGTGTTGACCGGAAGGTCGAGGGCGCGCTTGTAAATTTTGCGGAGAATGACTTCGAGTACATTCTCGTCGAACTTGCGTAGGTGGAGGTATGGAGCCGAGTACATGACTCGGCTGGTTACGAATGCATGAGCCAGCCGCAAGGCATCTTTGCATCGTAGCCCCCCGCGCTTGTTGGAAACCCGGCGGACCATGCGGCCCACCTGGTCCCCCACCTTACGTAGTTTGGCTAATGTTGTGTCTGCTCTGCGGTGTTGTGGATAAAGAGCCCCAATACTCTGACTTCGTCGCGTTCGGGTATGGGCATGCTATGAAGGGCAATGTCAATTTTGGTGGTGCACTTTGGTGAGGGACGACTGACGCGTGACAAGGTTAGACTAAGAGGAGCTTCGTCCCTAAAACACGCGGTGTCTAGTGAAGGACATGATATTCATTTAAAGGGCTGACAAAGAAAAGATCTTCATAGGTCCACATGACTTGCATGGGGTTAGCCAACACCTTAAATACCTGTAGTGGGTAGAGAGTACTACAAAGATGAAGTAGAGCATATGAGTCGCTAGTTGCTCCTGTAAGCCTTATTCAGCTTCAGTCCCTCTCAAGGTCTACTAAACCATGTGCAGCATCACCCTGTTTCTGGTAGACTGCGATTTGCTTGAGTGACATTTCATCCATCACAATGGAACTGTAGCGTGCATGCAAGAATCATGAACATGGGCTCAACATTTAGCCTCAAAGAAAAAAGAAAAGAGAGTACCTGCTTAGAATGCAGTTTCACTTCCGCATGAAGGCGCTGCTTTATCAGAGATGACACCAGCTCTCCAGAGCGCACTCCAACGCAGCGCTTGAGAGTACAGTCACTTGGCAATGTCAAGACACCTGTCTCCCGGAGAAGGCGATACCCAGCTCGTGTCTTAGCATGCCACAGAACATATGCGTATAGTTTCCTCACGCCATCTCCCTTTGTTTTTCTTTAGAAATACAAGTTGCTCCTGAAGGAACAATGCATTTTCGTTGTTGTCTTCTACGTTTTGATGCGAGTACAAAGTAGATATGTATGAAGCAGGTGATCGGACTTATTTCTTCAGAAGTATGTTGAGAACGAGATGGATACACACCTGGAAGAGCGTGATGCTAGTTCACTTTATCAAAGCTGCTGCCTTTCTCGCCTCCTGCTTCACGGTGGACAACTCTCCTGGCAGTTGATTCTACTTCTTCTGGAGCCTTTGACATGTCTGTGTCATATTCTTTACTTTCCTCATTAAATTTATTATTAGCGAAAATGAAAGTCTTGTCTGAATGCCACATGGCCTGCTCGCTTTTGACACTGGCGCTGCACAGAACGGCCATGTACAGGTGACACTGTGGGCAAATAAGGACGCTCACTAGGCGAAACATCTATTGTTGTGGCCCGCATGAAACTTTTTGAACTTTGGAATGATTCTTCCTGATCGACCATCATCTGAGCCTCCTTGTTTGAGACACTGCTGCCGGCCACAGCGTCGTCTGTCGCTTCACCAGTCCTCTCAGATGGAGTGTTCAGAATGTCTGGCCTGGAACATTGGGAACCTCATTTGTGATAATGTATAATGGTTTAAGAGCTGTGTGATGAAGTATTAGAATAAATATGGATGTGGCTAACGAGACTATACAAGAAGCTTACCTATTTTTCTTGGCTTCTCTATGAAGCTTCTTTGGCGACAGCACTGGGCTATCACCCCTCTATACAACCTTCCGCTCTTCGCGAAGTGTTTCTTGCACGTAGGCTGGATAACTTCATAATATTGACAGCATGGCATCCGGTCCCGATTCCGCAACTTCAGGGTTTCGCTGTAGTCCCCTTGCTTGAAAAGCAAACTGCAGGCCTTGCTGTGGTCATTCGGCACCCATAGCTGTTTCCCTGGGCCTGCAAACACCGGTATAATTTTTCACGACAAATATCAAATGATAGGCACTCAAGGTATAAAATCTGCATTTCAAGAGGAGTCCCCACTAAATGACCCAAGAATCTCCAGGAGGTACACAAGCACAATCACTAGCACTTACTATGGTGGCTGGGTGTGTTCACGACAGGTGCATTTGCAACTATGGGTATTTGTTTTCATTTGTTGAGACGCAGCATCCGCAGAAAACATTGTAATGCAATACAACAAATATTTCATTAAATAAATAAAAAGCCGCTGTCCAACAGTGTGGACAGCTTGAATATGGATGCTCAGTCCTGCCCATGGCCGCTTGGATGGGCTAATGCGGAGTTTTCAGGGCAGAGCGCATCAAGGGACACATGTATCTGACAAGCTGTGACCACAATTTTTGCCTAGAAGCGTGCTCGCGTTTATAGGCGATGGCACGCACGCATCTTTGAAGATGCATATGCTGATGTTACGGAAGGTCACACGCAAACGCAAGTTTCACATTTGCCCTCATGAGGCATTTATAAGTTTTTGCTGTTTACGGAATAGATTTTTCGATAGCTTACATCGTTCGTGTCGAGAGACCTCCTTCAACCATTCGTGCCGAATCTGGGCAACGGGAAACTAGCGAAACAATATCCCGGTTGACCGCCGCCCGCTCGTCCTACAAAAAGGCGCGCAGCAGTACACTGTTGTGGGGATGGTTTTACTGCAATCGTACCGTAATGCTCTTACTGTCTGACGGGTGACAAGACAGGTAGTACACGCTATTACACTCCAATAAAGCCGAACGGCTGTCGCACGCCCCCGACAGAACACACGGAGACAGTTGGCAGCGAGCGAAGCGATGGGGTAACTTGTGGCGTCATGGCGTGCAGTATCGGTTTGGAGAACTAAAAAATTACACCATCTCCCTCTAAAGGCAATCTTGTGTGGATGCGAAGCAGCGGGGAGATGGTTAGCGTGAGCAGGAGATGGTGTAATTTTATTGAGAGGACTAATGATTATCTAGAAGAGGAGAGAGAGAACACGGTGGTTGCGTGAGGACCCGAGCGCTCATGGCGGCATTGCACAGGAGAGAGAATCAGGCGCGCGCGCTCCGTCAGTTTCATAACGCGGAACTACCGTGGCGCCCCAGGAGAGTATGCAGCGGACACACCACCTGTCGTGCACGCCGCTCCGTAGAGTACATAATTCCTAGAGGAGAGAAAAGGGGAGCGCAGGAGGGGAGAGAGACGGGAAGGGGACGCGCATGCGCTGTGGGGGGTGTGGGACGCGGGACGGAAGGAGGGACGGACGAAGCCCCCGCCATAAGCTACTTGGCATCTAAATAACTCAACAAGCGAACGAAACTGTGGCGACACGAAGAACGTCGGCATGAGCAGGTAGTAAGTTCATACAGGAGGTCGTGTACTGAACATGGCCTGAGAATGATCCCAATCAGTCGCCGATGCCTCTGTGAGCTTGTTTGCTCGCAGGGGAATCCGCGACCGCCAACAAAAGCCTTGGTCTGCCCAGAGAACGAATCACAGTGACAGCGAAAGCTAGATTAGCTGCATGCTCTCTGATTCGTCTCCTATCTTTTATCCCTGCTCCTCCTCCCCGCGTTCTTCCGTTTCCATTGTCTGCTTTATATACTGTTTCACCTTCTTTCTCGTCTTCCGCTTCCTCTCGTCTCCTAGATCTACTTTTTCGTCTCTTGCTTCTTCTGTGTCTCGCGTTTTCTTCTTTCTCTTCTTGGTCGTCAACGCCTTTTCCTGGTCCTTGTTGATGATAGCACAATTAGCATATGGCGACCCGAAGGACCACTGTTGCAGATAACGGCCGTGGGTGATAAAACAATGATCAACCAGGTGTGGAGAATCTCTGGTGGGTGTAGTGGCACCACTCCTATTGCGCTGGGTTCATGTCCGCATCAAAAAGGTCTTTTGCTTTAAACACTGAATCTGCTACCAGTTACGCACACGGGCCGCAGTGGTGGTGGCCACCAATATGCTTCACTGTAACGAGTCCATGACAGCTTACACTGTAATATTGTGCTTTGCATTTATGTGGGAGTTGGCTGTTCGGTTTCAATAGCAGATGGGAATCGCCTGCACCCATGTGACGTCACAAGGAGCACGGCTATGTCACTTAACTTTTCTTGTTATGTGGGCGTTTATTAAGCATGTCATCATCATTTGTATTTTACAATCATCACCATGCGTTCTGCGCATCTTCTTCATCGCTGGTGCGTGATCATCATCGTCGGGTTTGTGCCCAGCGCTTTGGCATCATCGGGTGATCTGCCGTTCTACTGAAGAGAATAAACGTCGTCCAAACCGAGGTCTCATAGTTAGAAAGAAATGTGCCGATGTTTCCTTTTCCAAATCAAAGGGAACAAACACATTGTTCCTACCGATGCTTCCGCGTTCATAAAATCACCAATGCTAGTTCTACTTCAAGTGCCACAGTCAATGTCCCTTGTGGCGTCATATGTTGTTAAATGAGTGGACGGTTTGTAGCCATATTTAAATCCAAATTGCCAATTTCATATTGCGTGCAGTTCAATAATATTTGGTTGAAGTGTTCACAGCTGCCTCCTGTGAGAATGACTTGCAGCGTTCTCAGACTAAGTGCAAAAAAAGTTCTAAGGTGTCCTTTAGTAAATTCAAAATGCAAATCATGTGACTGTCTGGAACGGAACTCCTGTCTACTTTATCACATCGAAATTGCACGAATAAGGCGGCACATTTTAAAAAGAAGTGATAGCGAATGATCACGGCTAATATAAGTGATATTGGTTGTTCACGTGGTCAGGGCGCTGCACTGCATGCAGACGAGATCGTGCATGAGTACGTAGCTGCGAAAGGGAGACCAGCGCTTCTTGGTTTCCTGTTGAATACGCACGGTACGCCGTACATGATTACATGAACGCCAACATCACCGCCGAGTACGGAGTTGAACATGGTTATCGTGATAGCGCCTTTAGTGACACGTATATAGGGGCGCTCGCTGTTGGCCGCCGTCGGGTCTCCGTGAAATGCAGCTACCTAACGTATAGCAGAGCAGTTGCGTGCGACGCGTAAGCACTGAGCATCTCTCATTTTAGAGAAGGTTACTGAATTTCACATTTAATTGATGTTATTTTACGAAGCACCTCGCATATTCAAAATGTAATATTTGAAGAAAATATTTAAAGAATTTGAAAACTGGCACGCCCTTACGAACAGTCTCCGTTCACGCTCTCTACATTCGGCGGCTTACCACTGGCCTTTTTTACAGAGTGCGATATTCCCACCAATAATGGAGAGATACGCGCACAAATGACGGCGCAGTGCACTGCGCGTTCATCTTTGAACAGCGGTTTTGTCGCAGCGAGAACTGTCATCGCAGCCGTTACGCCATGTAATAAATAAGGACGGGCTGAAATGGACAGGCGGACCGCTGCTTCAGACACGCCAGCGTCGGACTTTGAGGCATCTCTAGAGAATTAGTGACAACATGCGGATGTGAGCGAGAGGTGCATTCTTTGTGACGTCAGCGGAGGACGTATCGCTGTGCATGAGCTGCCACTCGCACGGCGGGAGATCCGCGTCGGGAGCCGTGACAGGGAGCTCGTGGAGCAACAGACCTATTTCTTCGACAAGACTTCTTTTCCACAGTAGGCACAGACTTTTTAATGTATGACGGTTGTGGAATTCTTGACAGGTGGAAAAATGATTTACAGTACAATGTGTAGTATGTTAAGTGTTCGCATTCACATTAAGAAAATACAAAATACATGAGTACGATCTGTGGAGGTGAAGTGACCGCTAATTTGAGTCGCGTAGAGGGCGTCTACGCGATGCACAGGTGCACCTGATGATGGATCTAGGTTCACATATGCACCTGGATCCAGCATCTTAAAACGCCCGGTCGCACGCTGACAGACTATGGCCCCGTAATCTAATCGGGATCTTGCAGTGCTTTTACATAAGTTCAGCAGAGAATTCGCGGCACCACCTCATGTAGTGCGTGACAACACCTTTAATAAATGCATAACTTCCATGCTTATGGTCCTACATCCCTTACAAGTAGAACGAATGGTAGTTTCGCGTTAAGGATTACGCCAAAATATAGCGCTCCATTTTTACAGGTAAGCGCTACCACGGCACGTCAATATTGGGGTCCGCATGAATGACTCTCTACCTGGAGCAAAATATGTAGGTGCCTTCTTTTGTTTTGGGCTGCAACTGCTTTCGTTCGCCCATCTAGACACCTTGTTAAGACCGACCTCAATCTTACACTCACAAATTGCGAGAATGCAAGGCCTAAACGTCATCTGCAAATTATCAACGTACGTAGAGTAAAACATATTTCGCACTATGCATTGTCAGGATAGAAGGAGCGCAGGTGAGCATCCCATTCTGTGGCAAAGCGGTTTCCCCAACAGAAAATTGTGATAACACGTTGCCAGCACGAACACGGCAAGTACAGTCGCACAGATGTATTTCTGTTATATTTAGGATATTAGCACAAACACTAAGGTATTTGATCTCTATTAGTATACGAAAACGCCAGCTGGTATCGTAGGCTTTTTCTGTTGCGGAATACAGAAAGAATAGTCTCTGGACACAAGCCTCACGAATCTACACCACTGTCCGTATCATATGGTCAGTGGTGGAAGGACTTTCAGAATGCACTGTGACGGGTCAATCACCTTCGTTGATGAAAAAAAATGCATCTCTACGATAGCACACTTCGGTGGCAAGAACGACGTCTACTACTGCACGCAGCGTACACTTCGTATCCTGCATTTTCTTTTGGCAGAATGCAGCCCACGAGTAAAGCAAAAAAAAAATTACAATATATCCACGGAGTGAATGATGACGAGTGGGCGAAGCTCGGGATGTTCATCGTAGATCGTGCCGAGTTCCGGATTAATTTAGTTAACGCGCACGCTACGAATCCTCATGGTTCAACTATGCACAAGTGAAATCTCCCACCGGCGCTTCACTGCAAGTCAAGATCCAGTGCCTACATATATATATATATGCCTCTCTCTCTGGGTTGCCGGTGAACGCTTCTCCAACGCGAGCAGTCGGTATTTCTCAATCAAGAAACTGCCTGCGCCAACGTTCTCTCGCGGGTGAGAGCACGTTCTCCTTCTTTGCGAGCTGGTACAGCGTTCCTCTAAGAAAGAGCGTTCGCCTCGGCGCCGGGAGGAACGCGCCGAGGCGAATGCCGAGGGCGAGCGCGTGCCTCCCGTCAAGCGGGTTACGCCTGACGACTGACGCGTGACAAGGTTAGACTAAGAGGAGCTTCGCCCCTAAAAAATACCAGGCCTGCACGGAATCGCAGCAGAGGGACAGCTTAAGCTGGCGGATCCACTTTCTTAGAGGCCATTGTAAACACTAGGGGATCAGGCGAAGTGCTCGGGCCCTCAAGTATATAGAAGAGCCAAGTCAGGTTGCTGTCGGAGCCTCGCACGTCGCCTGTCGCGTGATGTATGTCACAATACCACAGAACTTCTTCATGAAGCAGCGCTTTGCAATAATGTTGACGGAAAAGTTGAAGAAGATTGTTTGATAATGATGATGTTGACGATGCATCCGTAATGGGTGCAGAGCTACAAACCATGCGCCCCTGTGGTCTTTCAAATGTTTCCTCACAATCATTATGCAATCCACTTTCCTCGATGCGTAGTGGCATATTCCTGTTTCACCACTTAGTATTACATTTGTTAATGATGTCCCTTGGCAAGTTTTACACCTGTTTAGGTCTTTTAGCGATGATTACAAGAATAGGGGTAGCGCAATGGTAGAATGCGTTACTGCCACGCAGTGGGACGTCGGTTTGAATCCTCAGCCCTGCTAATCTAATTTTTTTCTAAAATTAGCGCGGTAGTGGTTACGGACACCTGGCGGCGGCGGCTGCGGCGGCGACAACTACGGTGCCAAAAACGGTCCCTGTTGTGATGTCATAAGAGCTTACGGTGTATAAAAGAGAAAAAAAAAAGGTTTTTCAGCACCTGGAGGTTTTTCAGTGCCTGAGTCCTAAAGGGGTCGTGAACAGAGTATAAACATCCCCCGTTGTAATTTTCACTGCTTCAATATGCATTCGACATATTTCGGCGAAATGTTCAGTGCACATTTAACAACGCCCGTTTGAAACACCAGTGTTCTTGCGCTCCCGAAACGACTGTGCGACACCACCGGCCAGCATTGTACTATTCGGTGATGTTGCAGTAAGAGATTTTTAACTGCAAAGGTATAGTGAACTCGCTTTTGCTCTAAAAGAATCAATTTATTTGAAAGCTAGAAAGACAGAAAATACTTAAAAACCGTGCCATGCCTCCACTCGGAAGCAAAGCTGCCGCACGGTTCGTTTTCCATTGGTTCCGAGGGCGCGCCAATCTCCGAGGTCTGATGGCTACTAACATGATGTCAACTGCAGAGTTGAGGGGAACGAGCGCAATGAAACCGGAACCGCGTTTTTTGTCGCTCTAAATCAACCCATATGATGCAACGGAACAATGAACATCGTTGATTGGAGGGTCAGGATTCAGAATACGAACTTCAGAAGGATCCAGAATACGAAATGTTCAGAGAACATGTCAAGAACCCTTTAATGCTTATTGTGCCAAACATTGCCTGACGTGTCTGTGAAGGCCGCCTGCATTTCTTGCCCTCTCCTTGGAAAGGAAACGAGGTTCAAAGCAGAAATCGAAACAATGCGCCGTATGGCATCTTTCATCACAGATGATTACGCCTTTGAACAAGTGAAGGATGACTCTGCGGCTGCCCGAATGCACGGGAGTGTTAACCCGTGCCGGGCTTGTACTGCGGCTCCTTGGAGAGGTCTGAGACATCCTTAAGGGCTACGAAGCACTTCTACCAGTTTGTCCAGCACCAGCTTCAGATGTCATTCGGGGCTTTGATAGATAGATGAGGGGGCTCACCCTGGCAAAGCGCATCTGTCGACGCTCATGGATATTGAGCGGAGATGGAGCGCGCGATCTTCTTCCTCGTTTTGGGGCAGCAGTTTCTCTTGCTCGCGATCCACTGCATGCAGGTGGCAATATCATTAGGTCCCCGAAACAGCGAATTCTCCGTTGCGCACGATCTGCACCCGCTGTCACAGATGGGCAGGAAACAAGTTCTATCCTGTTTAGCTCGTTTCCGTGGAGGCGTGCCCAGTTTTGCAAATTAATACACATCAACAGTACTCAAAAGGTTCACCAAAGAAAGAGTGTGTATCCTAGCATCATACGTGAGAGAATCGACATCGAATGCAACGTTGCTGTTTGGTCGCACTCCCAACGAAGAGAAAACAAAAAATGCATGCAAATCGTACAATCACAACGCACGACGAGGCCAGACGACGCTTCTCCCAGAGCTACGATTGATTACAGCGCCCTCTTCGCAATCCCGAACAGCGCTGACATGGCATTGCATGGAAACGCGGCGAAAGCGGCACACTAGTAAGTATTCTAGGGTCTATATGAGAACATGCACAGTCGCCGTTGTTTCCTGACATTAACAAAAAGAGCCCGCACTGCCCGGAACCACGGGACAACGACAGCGTTAGCTGGACGACCGACCTTAGATGCTACTTTGAGCAAACTAGAGCAAGTAGAGGTGGTAGGTATCCCCTACACCATAACTCTTATCGTTTCGCGAAGTAGGGAAATACCCACTACGCAGTAATTACGGTGGTGTAGTAACGTACAAATCTGCATAACTGCACATCTTAGAGAGTCTCTTGGAGTCGTTTTCCCGATCACGAACCGAAATGGTTCTGTTGTGCAACAAGATTCCTGTAATAATTAAATACGCCAGGGAGGTTAGAAACATCACACAATTTAGGAAGCGAATAATGGATGTAATAAATCGAACACAATTCTAAGGTGCATATTTAATGTATGTAATGTACTCATTTTTATCAGGTCACATTTCAGCACTTATGTATTTCAATATATGCTAAATGGTGCTGATCACAGTGCATTTTACATTTACCGCTGAGGAACAGCTTTGCTTGCATCTTTATCTTACATTTGTCAAATCGTTATAGTATTCCTGGTTTATTAATTTTTTGTATATATATATATTACTGTATATTTTTGCACACTGTCCTGCGGTACCTCCCAGAAGTGCCTCACGAAGAGGGGGCCAAGTCAGGAGACACACTCTCCTTTTACCCCCTTCATGGGTGTTTTATGAAAATGTCCAAATATTGAAATGAAATAAACTCTCGGCCGGGCGTCGACGGTGAGCTGCGGTTGGGCTTCTCTCTGCACAGCTGTCTCTTGTGACCGATGTCGCCTTGCTGCAGCCGCGGGCGTAGCTCTGCGATTTGCTTCTTCAGCAGCGGTCCGCACCTTGCGAGGAGGAGCCATCACGGTATATCGGTATACCGGTGCCAAGTCAGGTTGCTGTCGGTTCTCCGAACGTCGCCTGCCGCGTGATGCACGGCAGGATACAACAAAACTGGGCTTCAAAGGGGCAGCGTTTCTTAATATTGGTGACGCAAGTGTTAATGAAGATTGTTCCATAATGATGATGTTGATGCTGCCTCTGCAATGCGTTCAGAGCTACAATCCATGCAGCCCTGCGTTCTTTTAAGTGCTTCCTCGAACTCCTTATGCAATCTATTTTCCCGGATGTGTAGTGGCATATTTTTATTCTGCCACGTAACATTCCATTTGTTAATGCGATTGCTCGACGAAATTTACACCTGTTTAGGTCCTTTAGCGATGATTTTTCCAGCAAAGGCGTTGCTCAATTGTAGAATACTCGACTACCATGCAGAGCGTGTGGTTTGAATCCTCCTCTGTGCTGGGTTTTTTTTTTCTAAGATTTGCGCTATAGCGGTTCCGGGCACTGGCGGTGGCGGCGGACAACTACAGCGCCAAACACGGTCCTTGTTGCGATCTCATACCAGCTTACGCTGGAAAACAGATATGAGGATGCGCTGTCGGCAGAAAGGGGGTTGGAACGTAAAGTGACGTAAACCTTTGCCCATTTCTACTTCGCACAGCCTACCACATTTATAGTACGCCGGCTTATGCTAATGAAGAATACATATCCTCTACCTTCAACTACAAAGTCTTAAAACAATAATAACGAAAAACACTGCCGTCATCGAAAACGTTAAAACCCCTCTTATATTCAGCCTCACTACAGTTACGTGTTTTAATAACCCCCTAATGACAGTACCAGTTTTCATAGTATGTCGGCTAGATAAGGAACCTGCTGATCAACGTACTCTTGAGAAGTTTCTATAATGACATGACATGCTAAATGCAGTGTCACTTTCACTATTATTCGTAATGGTTAACTCTCGTAGCGTGGTGCCTGCGATGAAAGGGTATGGTGCCTCCAATTTCTAAAAAATCGCTACATACCAGAGGTGCCACGGTCATATCATTCATGCACGTCGCACGTTCCTACGCTATCATGCCAATTTTGGCGTATGCGATGTGAACGAGACGACACCGAGCACAGGAAGACTTGGGCGGCAGCCTAGATAGATAGATAGATAGATAGATAGATAGATAGATAGATAGATAGATAGATAGATAGATAGATAGATATGGACTAAGTTGACCAAGTTTGCAGAGAAATGCTTCGAGATTACAAACAAATTTGAGCTACTGCACCCCTCTCAGAAACCTGGATCGCTCGAACAGGTTGGTAGCGTAGACATTTTTGCTGCATTCGCTCCCACATCGTTGCGCACCCATCCGTTTTTCGCTGTATCTATGCACGGCAAGATAAGAGATATCAGTAGACTCTACCAAGTGTTCTCATAGCTCAGGATGGCTTCCTTTCACCATATCATATTACTCTATGGAGTTGCGGCGACTGCCAGTTAGATTACTAAATCATGCATATGTCCTGAACCAGCAGATAAAAAGTCATTAGTTGTATGATAAATGCCGAACGATGCTTCTTCTACGGGGAAGGGAAACCGAAAACTAAAAAAAGAGCCAGGCCTGCGCGGAACCGCAGGACAGTGACAGCGTAAGCTGGAGGACCGACCTTCTTAGAGGCCATTTTAAACGCTTGAGGAAACTAGTGCAAGTTGAGGTGATAGGCATCCCCTGCGCCATAATTATTATCATTTTCCCAAGTAGGGAAATACCCACTATGCAATAATTACTGCGCTGTTGTAACCTGCAGATCGCTATAACTGCGCATCTTAGAGAGTCTCGTAGCGTTGTTTTCTCGAGAACGAACCGAACTCTCGGCCCGGCTTCGACGGCGAGCTGGGATTTGGGTTTCTCTCTGCACAGCTGTCTGCTGTGCCGGACGTTGCCGCGCGCGGTTTGCTGCAAACTGGTGTTGAAGAGTTGTGTTATAAAGAGTGAGGCGATGTGGGAGGCCGGATTTTGTTTATTTAAGTGATTTGATGCCATCAAAGCGGTGTCGACACTTCACGTGTCCCCTTCTATTTCGTTGTCCAGGCAGTATATGCAGATATGCCCGGGCAGGTCTCGGGCATATCGAAGTAGTACGACAGCAGCGGCGTTGTGGATGGTGTCATTAGACAGTCACCGGTGTCGTCACCTTGTTATCGCTCCAGTGACGGCGTACTCGGGCCATGGTACTTACAATACCATGTCCTTGTGACCCGAGTAGGCGGCGACATACATCACATCTCGCATAATGTGTAGGTCCTTGGTGAATGCGAGATCGGTGTACGTACATCTCGCCGTCGTGATGGCCATAGGGGGCATCCTCAATTCGATTTTGAAATCGGCATCCATTGCGGCGAGGAACGATGCGATAGCTGGGGCATCCGCGCGCCGAGTGTTGCTACGGCGACGTCACGCAGCTGGACGCGCGCTTTCGCCAACACAGCGAAGAAACGCGGCAATGCGGCCGCAATCCGCTACAGGTAGCTGCAGCGGCGCGGAGCGCGCGCCGACAGGGGGATGAAACTTCGCGCTTCTTCTGTCCCGTGAACGCAGCGATCCAACTTTGGGGGGCTGTACTACCTAAAAGCATAAATGAACGTTGTTGTTCCATTTTATATTTTCTACGAGGTTACTTATTGCAAGTGAACCTACTTATTACAAGTTAACCTGAAGGTTGCAGTTCGAGGTTCCGAAAATACGAGCGCCACTCGGAGTGGCAAAACGGGAACTGCGCAGTCGTCCCCTCTCTCATGGCGAAGAAGGGGCGTTTCTTGTCGCGCGCTCATGTATGCTACGGCATACTGTGTCTCAAAGGCCTCCTTCACCACCGTAAAGTTTGTTTCAGTGAAACCCTTGCAAGCTTCAGCGAAACGGATGCATGAATGGATTCGCGCCGTCATCACAAATCGTGCTGTGCTGAGTGGTGTCAAAATTCTTCACGCCACACGGCATCATAAAATTCTTTCGGATCCCTGTGGACGAGAGGTACGATCTGCATCCTGCCAATTTTGTTTTTCTACACTTGCACGGCATATCAGGATGCGGTTGCAGCAGGACCTGTGTAATAAAACATTCAAACGAACTCGGCTCTTTATTCTTGTCTAGTACATGTGTACGCGTAAACAAAAACAAAGTCTTACTTAGAACAAGTGGTCCAAAAATAGGTGGATGGGCAAGCATTCATCATTCAGAACGCAAAGATTGCCGTTTTGATAATGTGGCGGGTGGCGCAACAGGACGAAGGTTGCGCACTCGCCATCTGCATAACTTCAACTCGCTCGATTTCGCTTGCTGGTGCATCCCAATATAATTTGACGCTAAGTCCCCCCCCCCCTCCCCCCCCACCCCCGGCCACTCAGATCCTCAGTCCTCATCAAGATGGCGTCCGCCAGTGCGTTTTAGTACCGCCATGTTTTAGTACCGCCCCCAATCCCCAGGCGTTCGTCCGGCGCTGCGAGCGAATTTCGCGTTCCATGGATGGTATGGGAAGTTTCACTCCCCTGGCGCCGACTGCCGCTGCAGCGAATGTTGGCGCCAGCGTCATTTCTGGTGGGAGAGGTCACGTGCTTTCCGGGCGCGACTTTTGCGGACGCTTTATGCGGACGGGAGCTAGGGGCACGCTATAGCCATCCTACCCGGGAAACGCTTTCGCGTTAAAACATAGGAGCCGCTACTTACGGCTTAATAAACGGAAACAAAAAGCCAAGAACAGTGGTAGTCGAAGAAGGGACTTTGGCGCTCTCAACTGGAAACCATTAGTCGGAATTGAATGGCCGTAAACCGGTTCGGATCTACATGAAGTAACATATTTAAATCCGAAACACTTCGTGTCTAAATTAGGACGTTTTGTTAGCATCTATCTATCTATCTATCTATCTATCTACATGCATCCTTTTGTTGGGTTGTGAACGAAGGTCGCCTTTCATTTCTTTCTTTGACAGGCCTCGCTTGTTTTGTATTCAGCTTCGTGAAGTTTGCCGAGAGGTCTCCAAACTTTGCATGCCTGACAGATATTTCTTAGCTCATTCGAGAAAATGAGCGACGAAACCTCAAAACACTTTTACAATGTATTAAACCTGACGCATCCCTGCTGGCGAGTCCTGTTGTCCATTGAAGACTTTTGTCGACGCTATCATCTTGCAGTGTCAATTGCTTTCTATTGCTTTCAGTGCTTGGCACAAGTTAGCCGAAAAACGTTGCACTACTTCTCAAGTTAATGTGACTACTGCGTAACCGCCATGAGGGTGTTGGTTATGCGACATCTTTGAGTTTCAGTATATGAGGAGCGTCAGTAGGAATATGGGATTTGCGACTGCGTATCAATAGGCGCAGCCTGAAATACGATGAGATGGATTTGCCTTCAACAATAATTTTCATCCATCGTTTTTTCGCCGAGACGAACAGGCCTTGCGAAGTTCGAGGTTTTTGTGGCTGACATGATCATGATAGGAAGGCCCGTATGAAGCCTGTTATAGTAATTCACGGACGTTGCCGAGAGGTCTACCAACATTGCATGCTTGAAGGATATTTTTGAGTTATTTCGAGAAAATGAATGACGACACTAAAACGCCACATCGAGAAAAGTATTAAACCTGACGGATATCTTCGGTGGCGAGTTCTATCGTGAATCTAAGACATTTGCCGGTGCTATGGTCTTGAAGTGTGATTTGCGTTTTATTGATTTCGTTGCTTTGCACAGGTTCGCCGAGAAAGACTCCAACTGTCAACTGTTTTAATTATGCTGCGGGCACCTTGGTAACGACCACGTGGCGCTATTCCTGTACCTGACGTGAGTGCTACATAGCCACTGGTTGTCGTTCTGCATGTTGCGGTTTAAATGTAATAAGCCGCGTCGCTAGGAATTTTAGAATTGCACAGCCTATTGGAAGGCCGCAACCTCGCATTCGATGACAATTTTCCCTCAAGAATAAACTTCATCCATTGTTCTTTCGCAGAGACGAAAGGGTGTTGCGGATTTCGAACTTTTTGTGGCTGACATCATAAGGAGTGGAAGTCACGTATCAGGCCTGCTACAGTAACTACTCACGTGGCGACGACTTGGCAAAACCATAAATGCGGTTTGAGAAGATAGAAGCTATCCCAAGGATGTTCGCGATGGTCTATTTTGTAGGTGCTTATCGTAATGTATTTTCATGAGTTTGGCAACAGCGCCTTCGGCTGTGCAGGCAAGACATGCCTCTTGAGGTTCCTCACGAGGTCCGGCCAGCAAACGTCCCGTGAGTGCTTCTCTATGCTGAAGAAATCTAAATGACGAAGCAGCCGAGCTCGTTAGCGCACCCTGAAAACGTTGCCTTACGGCTCCTATGCACCTTGCAGGCACTGTCTTCACGATCTTAACTGCTGGTCAAGTAGTAAATGTTGCTGCCTTTCCATGTGTCACTGTCTCTGCTGCTTAGTATATTGGAGTATGCAGTCTCGTTGTCAATGCAGGATGCGGCAGATGCCCTTAAGAGTGGAGTTCTGCACGCACTCACTGTGGAAGTCGTATTCAACAATTCAGCGTTGTTCTACCACGTTAATGTCACAGCCGTTTCTTCGTGAAACCGCGGCCTCCAAACATTTCGCTTTGCCCAATATTTCTGGCACTAATCAGCCAATATCATGCTCCACTAACCCCGAACAGCACACATCAACAACACATCAATGAATAAACGTGTATTGGAAACGGACTTGTCGTGGTCATATCCTAGTGGATGGTCCCCTCGGTTCAGGAATCCGTGAGCCATAGCGAAGAGGCAAGAAATGGCTATCGGAAGGTGCGAATCAGCGAGGTCTCGACAGGTTAGGAGACGCTTCCACCATTCCCAAGATGAGGGTTGCCGTAGCGTAGGTAAAGAGTTCTCCGCCCTCCGCTCCCACATAGTGTGGTAAAGGCACTAGAGCTCGCCACGTAACTTGCGCTGCTGTTGGCGCTGACCTGATACACCGCGTGAAGACTCGTGCCGTGCGGGGTGGCATGGGCCCTGTGTCTTCACCAAGTGATCTCGTCCCACTTGCTCAGCTGCAGACTTTATGGCTTGTCACGTCATCTCCCCAGTCTGTGTGGTTTCACGTAATGGAGCATAACTTCTTAATTTCCGAGAACATATTCACATTCCCCTTAGCTGGTTGACAGAAGTGCTTCCTGTGCGCCGAAGGCGTACAGGAAGCACTTCTGCTTCGGCGCACAGAGATCCGTATGGATTTCCTGATAGCCTTGTGCTACCCCTTTCAGTCACCGTGTCTCCATACGGAGACGCGACTTCCTTTGTCGTTTTCGCATGAAAACGAAACCAGTTCATGAGGAAGAGCGGTGCGGCTAATATTCGAAACCTTAGAGACTGACAGGTAGCGGCACCTGATGTGAAACCGCCGAAGCTCACTCGTAAACATCGTTCCAAAATAGACGCCACCACGTTTTATGGGAGCTCCGGTGAGTTGCCGTCCTAAGTTCTCTTTTACTGCCGCATATATCATTTATAGCGGCTAGAAACACCTACTGGATGTGCAGAAAGGGCTATTTGAATGAAAACCAGTGAGTGTTTTATTCGGAGGGCTTTTACTTTTGAGTTTCGATTCTGTTCAGATGCGTGTACAAATGGACACATCGTGACTTGTACTTTTTTTTAGCATTGCCGTGGGCTGTTAGTTGGCTGGTGTCATTGATGTTGTACTCATTTTTGGTCACAGTGATCACTTCACAGCTATCGAGAAGCATGGCAAGACTCGCCGCAAGGCGAGTATATCGGCGGTAGAGCAAATTTTTCTGGCAATTGCTGATGGAAACCTGTCGGACGCGAACCTATCCTACGATGAGGCCGAAAACTCCGACGACATTGTAAATGTGGTACGTATACTTAGCAAATGTATTTCGTAGTTTTTAGCAGAGCGGTGCATTGAACGATTACGTTTTAATTTCATCATGGGACACTGACCACGGAGGCCCAAGAAGAAGAAGAAGAAAGCGTTTCATGAGAGGAAAGGAGGAGATGTCGGCCTGGAGAGTGAGTCTCTGGCCTGCTACTCCTCACAGCGGTAAGGGGAAATGCGATATATAGATATAGAGGGAGGTATGAGAGGTGACGATGATAAAGTACAATGAGTCACTATACAAGTCTTATAAGCAGATGTGCACCATGAGCAGTAGTCTTTACAGCACAGTATTAGGGGCGGGCATCTAAACCTGTGTCGCACAAGAAATTAAAAAGGGCCTTGAAGTGGCGCTGGGCGTGGTCCGTGTGCTTCCATGCACCTAAAAGTTTCTCCTCCGAAAAGGGCCGGGAGTCCAAACCGTCTACCACGCACCTAAGTGTTCTCCTTTCGGCCGAATATTGAGGGCACACGCCGAGGATATGGTGTATAGGCTCTGATGTGTGACACACGCGGCAATCGGGACTCTCTTCCTGTCCGATCTTAAAGAGATATCCTCGAGTATACGCAACACCCAACCGTAGCCTGTGCAACAGCGTCTCTTGATCTCGGCGTAGCCGGACTGGAAGACGAAAGCACACGCCGGCGTCAAGTCTATGAAGGCGCTCGTGTCGAAGGTCATGGTCAGCCCACAGTTGCGTCATTGAGGCTTTCATGGAGCTGGAGAGCAAGGCAGTGACATCGTGTCGTGAAAAATGGATAGCAGTCGGTTGGCCGGTGATATTTGCCAATTTCGCTTCTGCGTCAGCTTGGTCATTCCATGTGATCCCACAGTGGCTGGGAATCCACTGCAATGCAATGTTGTGTCCGTATTGAGAAGCCTCAGTAAGGAGGCTCATGATCTCACTAACAAGAGGACCATAAGCGGCTCCTTGCTTCATGTAGTTCATTATTAGCTGAAGTGCCGACCGAGAATCTGAAAATAATGTCCACTCCGCAGGACTTTGTTGTAGAATATAGCGGACAGCTTCTCGGACACCGGTCACTTCAGCAGCAGTACGCGATGTATGATGCGCTATCTTGAAGCGTTGCGTCATGCCCATGGCAGATATCGTGGACGCTGCTGCCGAAGATATACCGCAGCGTTCGTTCTGTTTTCTCTTTTTCTGCTACTTGCGCATGTATACCGTTTTCTTCTTCTTTTCTTTTTGCTTTTGTGGAAACGAGCCCTTGAGGCTTGGTCCTTCCCTTCCAATACGACTGAAGACGTTCGTGAAACGATTATTTCTTTTTTTTCCGTTGTGAATTTTGTTCTTGCAGACTATTTCGGGTGCCGTGCTTCTTGTTACATAACGGCGTTTAATCGCAGGTGCATTGATATTTGTGACAGCCGAAGTGGTGTAGTGGTGCCGGAATCAAAAGTCCCGGCGCGTGAGAAGGAACTGCCGAAATAGGATCTGGTGTGAACGGTATGTCTGTTTAAATGTTTATCTGCTTGAGTTGTTCATTTGGTTACGTTCTTCTATAAACAGATAAGAAATATTTTTATTCCGCACATAACTCACAATATCAAGGAATTCTTTTATGACTACATGCTCGTACAACCTTTCTTATAATGGAGCATCCCAGTAGAGCTTAGTTGATCTGGCTCTACGTTCGCCCCCCAAAATCCACCCATCGTCTACTAGCTTCGCCCAAGGGGTGAGGCCACTGACAAATCTCCTCCGCAACAAACCGGTCGTGAAGGGGCATACAACCTCTCGCACGGTGTCCACTCCATCAAAAGATGGCGTGGAGGCTCGCCCGAGCACTTCCAGCTTGAGTACCCAGGCCACAGCCTCTTTCGAGGCAAGGCCGGGAACTCGGCATTCACTGTCTAGTGATCGCGTGTCCAACACGTCTACGGAGGCTATGGACACCTCGCCAAGCGCCTCCGAGTCTGAGGCACTGAGAGAGCGGCACGATCCGCCTGGGCGTGCTGCCAAAAAAGAAAACCCACGCGCATAACAGCGCCCGGTAAAGGCGCTACTTAGCACACACACATACTTTCACAGAGCACATTTTCCCTAACTAAATTCATTCATGATGACGCAGATTATCCAGTGGAACGTCAGAGGCCTTTTACGTAACTTGGATGACGTAAAGGAAATACTGTCCGAATATAGACCCAATGTGCTCTGTATGCAAGAGACTCACCTAAATACTAAAAATACAAAATTTCTTAAACAGTTCTTGGTATTTAGGAAAGATCGCGAAGGCGCTCAGACGTCATCACGTGGGGTAGCAATAGTTGTTCAAAAGTCTATTGCATGCCAACATATCAGACTTCAAACACATCTAGAAGCTGTTGCCATTCGAGCCATACTCTTCGGCAGGCTTATAACGGTGGGTTCTTTGTATGTCCCTCCAGACTATTGTCTTGATAGTGTGGAATTTGGAAAACTAGCAGATGAACTTCCGGAACCATATATACTGGTTGGGGATATGAACCCTCACAACACATTGTGGGGAGACTCACGTTGTGACGCAAGGGGCCGTCTCATAGAGAACTTCCTAATGTCGTCAGACGCCTACCTATTGAACAAAAAAGGGGTCACTTATTACAACACATTCCACAATACATATTCTGCCATAGATTTAGCGATAGGATCTGCAACGCTTTTTCCATACTTAAAATGGAAGGTGATAAAAAATCCATATAATAGTGACCATTTCCCTGTGGCACTACAGACGATACAAACGGAATGTAATGTCTCTCCAAAAAAGCGGAACATGAACGCGGCTAACTGGGATAAATTTAGGGAACTTTCCATACTAACACATGACTCATTACAGCATTTCGAGGTGGAAGAAATGTGTACATATATCACAGGGTATATCATCGAAGCCGCAGAAAAATCATTTCCACAATCTTCCAGCGGAAGAATAAATCCAAAACCTTGGTGGAACTCAGAATGTGAAGAAGCAAAAAAGAAGCAAAACAAAGCTTGGAAGGTCTTTTCCCGCTACCCCACGGCAGAAAACTTAGTAGCATTTAAGCGCTCCAAAGCGAATGGCAGACGCATCCGGCGCATTGCAAAAAGAATGAGTTGGACAAGTTACCCATCGTCGATAAACTCTTATACGGACACAGAGAAAGTGTACAACAGGGTAAGGAAGCTTACAGGAAATACTTTTAGCCCTCTCCCTCTTGTAAACGAATGTGGAAACACTTTGGAAGAACAGGCCGACACGTTAGGGGAGCATTTTGAATATATATCAAGTTCACAGCATTATACAGAAGATTTTTCGAGGTACAAAAAGACCGCTGAATTAAAAAGAATACACAATTGTAAGGCATCTATCGACGCATACAACCAACCCTTTTCAATGCATGAGCTCAAGATAGCCCTAGATTCTTGTAAAAATTCTGCACCTGGGGCGGATCGAATAACATATGGTATGCTGAAAAACTTACCTGAAGGTACGTTAGAATGCTTGCTAGGATTATTCAGTACTATTTTCGCTACAGGAAATCTCCCGTCTACTTGGAAAGAAGCCATTGTTATACCAATTCTTAAACCTGCAAAGGACCCCTCTCAAAGGAAAAATTATAGGCCGATAGCTTTGACAAGCTGTTCTTGTAAGGTGTTCAAAAAGGTCATGAATCGTCGACTCATCTATTTCTCAGAGTATAACGGCATACTAGACCAGCGACAAACAGGTTTTACAGCAGGAAGAAGTACAACTGACAGCCTTGCGCTGCTCGAAGCGTACATCCGCGAGGCTTATGTCCGCAACCAATATTGTCTATCAGTGTTTTTCGACCTTGAGAAGGCATATGACACTGCTTGGCATTACGGTATACTTCAGGACTTGTCATCTTATGGGATATGTGGTAACATGCTCAACATAATTCTTGACTATCTATCAGGAAGAACATTCCGAGTCAGAATAGGCACCACATTGTCAAGAATTTTTACGCAGGAAAACGGAGTCGCGCAAGGAGGTGTTTTAAGCTGCACTCTCTTCATAGTGAAAATGAACACACTCCGCAATGCACTACCGCCTACCATGTTCTACACATTTTATGTTGATGACACCCAGATCAGCTTTAGGTCATGTAACCTGAACGTATGTGAACGTCAAGTACAGCTATGTGTAAACCGGCTTTGTAGATGGGCCAATGAAAAACGACTTCAATTTCAACAACGAAAAAACGAAATGTGTTCTCTTTTCAAGGTTGCGTGGTGTCGTTGCTAATCCCTGCATTCAAATGAATGGACACACACTAACCCTCGAAAGTCAGCACAAGTTTGCAGGTATTATTGTTGACAGCAAGCTAACATTCATACCACATATCAAGGAACTCAGAAGAAAGTGTTTGAAAACAACAACGATTCTTAAAATTTTACCACACAGTTCATGGGGAACAAATACTAAATGTCTTATATCCCTCTTTAATAGTCTTGTGACGAGGCGTTTAGACTATGGGTGTGCCGTATACCAATCCGCGTTAGAAAGTGCTCTAAAGATGCTCGACCCAGTCTATAATCTCGGTATTAGGCTCGCCACAGGAGGTTTTCGCGCGAGCCCAATAACAAGTCTTATATTGAGCCTAATCAATGGCCACTGCAGTACCAACGCAACTATAGTAGTCTTGTGTACGCACTGAAAATTTCATGCTTCCGCTAACATCCATGCAGAGAACTATTGCGTGATACATCTTCTCAGCGTCTCTACGACAATCGCCATCAGTTCAGAAGCCCTTCTCTCTGTCAGTTGTCGCGATGGCGAAACAGCATGCTATACCCCTGGAAGAAGTCCAGGAGGGTGAAATCAGTGAAGCCCCTTGGCAGCTCACGAAAATACAGTGTGACACTTCGTTTGAGAAGATTGACAAGCGCAGAGAGCCACAAAATCGCTATTAGACAGCATCTTATGTTTCTGGTAGATAAGTATCAAGGCGATGAATACTACACCGATGCCTCGAAATCAAAGAATTCCATTTCTTGCGCAGCACCAGGGCCCTCTTTTTCCTCATCAAAACGAATAAATCAATGTGCAAGCATTTTCACAGGAGAGGCACACGCAGTAAACTTGGCGGTGTACCATGTCAGAAAAGCAAACGTGACAAAATGTATAATCTTCACGGACTCTTTGAGCGTAGTACGGGTTCTGCAATATGGAAAACCACATGATAACCCTGTAGTGACGGCCCTTGTTAAGAAAATTTGCACAGCTCAGCGACGTCAAAGCATTACTGTCTGCTGGGTACCCGGGCATTCTGGAATACCGGGAAATGAGAATGCTGATGCGGAGGCTCCAAAGGCTGCAAATAAACCGGAAATCGAAATAACAAAAGTACCGTACCGCGATATTAAAAGTTACGTCCGCTGTCGACTTCGTCAGCTTTGGCAAAAGGATTGGGATAGGGAAAACGAAAACAAATTACACACTGTACAACCCAGACTCAGAACAGGATATTTGCCACGCCCTGAAAGACACAGTGAAGTCATGTTCCATAGATTACGAATAGAACACATACACGGTACACATTCTTATCTTTTAACTGCTGGAGACCCGCCAAAATGTTCGAAGTGTGGGGATGTTTTTAGCGTCCTACATGCAAGGTTACGTTGCCCTAGCACAGAAAGCCACCGAAGGCAACATTTCCCAGAAATTTTTAGCTACAACATAGCTCTGTATCCTGCATTTCTTTTCTCAGACGATGCTATGTTTTCAGAAAAAAGAGTTTTGAATTTTCTTAGACATAGACCTTTTAAAATACATATTTTTTAAGCCAAACCTGCACCCCTGTCCTCCGTGGTGAGAAATGGGCCTACAGGAGTCTTAAGTGATGACCTTGGCGGCCTCGCAACATTTGCAGAGGCAAGTGTGAATGCATGAGGCCGCCAGATCGCATATATCTCCACTGCACTTTCGCTTTTAATCCGTATCACCTTCAAATTTTAAGCATCAAGTTTTAATCATATAAGTGACCATATAGGCCCTATACACCGGTGTTATATTTACCGACTAGCGAGAGTTAAATTAAAAAGCATTGATTTCAATTTTATCCAGTGTTTCTTCACCCTTGCGAATATTTGTTACAAACTGCAAGGCACTCTTTGGCCTAGATGCCCTCGTGCCATTAAACCCCTATCTATCAATCAATACTTTTCAAGAGCGCACCAGCACCAGCGCACACAGCCAGCTGCTGCTCGGTGGCGGTGGGCAAACGGCCACGCAAAAAAAAGACGCCCTCCAAAATGGCAGCTTTAGGTGGTTCGACAATTCTTGGTGGAACAAATTCCTTACGTACGTTCCAAAACGGCATCATGAAAGCCGCCTACCGAGTTTCTTCCCTGCAGGTCCAAACAGCTGGGTACAGAACTGAACAGTCCCACGAGGTCGTTGTAAAAAACAAGTCGTCAAACAATTTGACGACGTATCTTTTTCACGCCAGGGCTAGGCTCGCTGCTACCGCGTGTGCCTTCCTGGACTGAGACCACGCACCTGGTGACGGCAAGTTATGCGGTCTCCTCAGTCCTGCAAGCAACATTTCCCGGAAATAAACATTTCTCGTGAGCAGGCGAGAGCAAACGTTTATTTATGAACGTTAATCCGGCGGGTCCCACTGTGGGGCGTGTAAGGTCTTCACGGCCTGTTTCGACAAGGCTCATCACGAGAAATCGACTGCAGCAGTGGGACAGCCCGGTGTGACAAACGACAGCTGCACGCTTGTGAATCAATTAGGAACGGACCCAACCACGCTGCGAGCGCGACAAAGAAGACAACCACCTTGGAGCCATTTCGCTGCCACTACTTCGGGTACTCCTTTTGAAGTGCCGCCGGTTTGAGAACTGAACGCGTCCGAAGCGTTGGAACGCCGCTGTTTCAAGGCGGTACCACGGCCACTCGATCGGAACGTTTTTTTTTATCAAGCCGCCGTGGCGGTACCCGCGCGGGGAGTCAAAAAATGTGGCTGATCCCTCTGTCAACGGAATCGGTATCTGTCAACGGAATCGGTACAGCACGAAAGTGAAATGTGTCTTCGCATAAGCAGTTGAATGTTTATTGTTACATAGGGGCAACTTGCCCATTGTTATCAGTGGTTCGTTGGTATGGCACTGTTTAGCGTGAATGAACGCAAGTTCACTCATCGCCTCCATAACATCAAGGACCAATCCCCTGTGGCAATTGAAGCAGTTTACGTGATAAATGGAAGCAGTCGATCGTAAATGCCATGCGACAAAGGTATCATTCATATTTACTTGCGTCACATTGACCCGTCAACATCGTTACCGTGCTTGGGCGCCTAACGCAGCAGTGTTTTTGGTACCATCACGCTCGAAGGGTGGTCGGCGGCGGCACACTAGCCACAACGAAAGGTGACCGGTGCGCTACCTTTCCGATGTCGGGGGATATACGATCTAAGCTGTATGAATGCGCCTATGTTCTTTCTGATCACGCCTCTTCATGATGCCCGCACGGCTCCGCACGAGGGTATGGAGGCGGACTTCAGTACGCGACTGAAATGGTGCCGCCATCTTGGAGACGCGAAGTAAAACTGCAGTGCTTCACCGTGGCCTCCGCGATCGGCACCAGTGGCGCGGGGTTGCTCCGGCCGTCCCATTCGCCGCTAACACAAAGGGAGAAGTGTAATTCCGCTAGCGCCTAAAGGCGCCACTAGGGGCGCCCTTACCCCAAGGCTCGAAAAATGTTGGGGACAGTAATGCAACAAGCAAGGGAAGAGCTGACTCGTAGAGATCAGGGGCGCAGTTTGGTTGTGATAGCTGACGGGCTGGACAACGTGTTGAACGGAAGGACCCCAGAAATAGAGAGGAGGTTAACAAAGGGAGTAGATGAGTTGCGGGAAGTGTCCCCCCAGGTGCAAATTGTGGTGTGCACAATCCCCGAGGTACCCTTGAAAGACCGAAACCTCCAAAGAGCAGTTGTCACCGCCAACGAAACGATTTGGCGGGTTAGTCGAGATAAAGGCTTCGAGGTTGTCGACAAACAGAGAAGTGCACAGATGGGGTGGTTTCCAGAGAGATGGAATCCACTTTGGCCGTAAACTTGGGCACATGAGGTGGGCTGGCGCCTAGCAGGACGCGCAGTAGCTTTTTTAGGGGGCATACGAGCCCTCCGGTGTCCACGGTAGAAAGGGAAGAAAAATCTATGAGGGACCCTTTGGAACACAGAATGAGTAACAAAGGGAGAAGGGCAAAGGGCAAAGAGAGAAAGAAACTGCAGCGCGGTTTAATAAGCTACATAAATATGCAAGGTGGCAGAAAACCGACATAATGGTTAGAAATAGAGCAACAGTTGTACAGAGAACAGATAGCGGTGTACGCCGTTACAGAAACGCACCTTCGGGACTCGGAAGGGCCACCAATTATTGAAAATTATGTGTGGGAAGGGTGCAACAGAACAAAATCATAAAGAAAAGGTGGTGGAATCGGTATGCCAATTCATCGGGAAGCAAACTGGTGTAGGGTTACTTCGACATGTGAAGAGCACCTCTGGGTATCTGGAACGGTAAGCGGGAAGAAAACTATGTTGGGTGTAGTTTACATGTGGACTGGAAATAACTGCAAAGAGAAAAATCAGGAGTTAGTGAATTGCATAAGCAAGGATATTCAAAAATTTAGTAACGGGGCCAAAATAATCCTCATAGGAGGTATGAATGCTCACGTGCATGAGCTCGACGGATATACAGATTATAACGGGAAGTTGATGGTAGAGCTCTGCGAACAACATAGTCTCGATATAGTAACATGAGTCCTAAGTGCGATGGGCAGGTGACATGGGAGATCGGAAGCAGGCAGTCAACAATCGATTACTGCCTCATGACGGAAGGAATTCACGACAAGTTGAGACAAATGAGCATAGATGAGGAAGGGAGTAGCAGCTTGGGAAGTGACCATAAACGCATAACTTTGCAAATAGGCTATGTAGATTGTAAAGAGAGCATCGAATTAAAGTCGGGCAGCTCTTTTCTAAGTGCAAAACAAATTAGGAACGTAGTCGCAACAATCGAGGACTGAGCAGAACAAAATGCAAAGTGTGGGATTATAATGAGCTTATTAATCTAATAAGGACTGAAATTACGAAAGAAAAACAAAAGAGTTGCTGGAGGGGAAAGCGAAAGCCAAAACGATGGTGGAACAGGGAAATTCAGGACGCAATTGAGAATCGACGGGAAGCATCTCGAATACATAGGCGGGCAAAAAAGGAGCAGAGGCCACAAGACGAAGTCAAACAAAAATGGGAAACATATCTCGAGAAAAAAACCTTGTACAGAGTTTAGTTGAAGCCAAGATTAAAGGCCAAAGTGAACGTTGGATATCGGATATTCGCGAAAAGAAGGACGCATCTAGGCTTTTCTGGAACCACCTGCAATCGCTGGGGAAGAAAACAGTAACTATGCAACGGCATATTGTGGATGAAGAAGGAAATAAATTGGAGGGTTACGACGCATTGACTTATATTCGAAACGCAACAGCCGATTCCTTTAAGAAGCATGACGAGGCTCCCTTTACGACGTGTAACAGTAGCAAGGAAGACCAAGTGGAAGAACTAGTTCTGGAAAATTTCAATTGGAAGAAGGCGGAGGAAATGATTCCCAAAGGAACACCCACAGGATTAGATGGGGTTAGCATTACTGTAATAAATGAGCTCGGAAGAAACAGCAAAGAAGCCCTATTAAAAGCAATTGAAAAAAGGTTAAACGACAGGCGAATACCGGTCAGTTGGCGTCAAAGTAGGATGAAGTTCATTTATAAGGGCAAGGGAGAGAAAAATAACATTCGCTCCTATAGACCACTGACCATTACATCAGTACTCTACAGGTTGGCGATGCAGGCAATTAAACTGAAAATGCAGATATGGACAGAGCTTAATGGCACTTTTGGCGAACTACAAAATGGATTTCGAGTCGACAGGAGATTAGATGATAACCTTTTTGCGCTTACGCAGTGTATAGAAATAGCCGGAAAAGAGAACAGACCTCTACATTTGGCATTTTTGGATATTAAGGGTGCGTATGACAATGTGAATCAGAATATTTTTTGGGACATAATGAAAGAGGCTGGTATAGACTGTATAGAGCTCTTAAAGGATATATACAGTGGAAATACAGTATGTGTGGAATGGGAAGGTGTGGCGAGTAATGGTAGAATGGAGGCCGTCGATATAGGTAAAGGGTTGAGGCAGGGATGCCCGTTGTCCCCACTATTATTGATGCTTTACATGAGGTGAATGGAGAAAGCATTGGAGATGAGCAATAGTGGTTTTAAGCTGTCGTACAGACAGGCAGGTATAGTGATAGAACAAAAGCTCCCCGGGTTGTTTTATGCAGACGATATTGTGCTATTCGCAGACAGTCGAACAGATTTGCAGGGTCTGGTTAGTATATGTGGTCGGGAAAGTGAACATTTAGGGCTAAAATTTAGTGTGACCAAATGCGGCTGGATGATATTCAATGACAGCAACGATCAGACCATATCAATACAGGGCGAGGAGATACCCAGAGTACGAGAGAACAAATACCTCGGGATATGGATAAATGATGGGAATAGATACATGGAAGTACAAGAAAAAGCTATGATAGTTAAAGGAAAGAGGAACTCCGCAATAATGAAGCATAGAGCGCTGTGGGGTTACAACAGGTACGAGGTAATTAGAGGTTTGTGGAAAGGTGTAATGGTGCCAGCACTTACATTCGGAAACTCAGTGGTGTGTGCATGAGGTCAGAGGTAAAATCAGGGCTGGACGTGAATCAGAGGACGGTCGGACGTCTCGCACTGGGCGCCCATGGGAAGAACACAAATCAGGCTGTTAAGGGGGATATGGGATGGTCTGACTTTGAGGGAAGGGAAGCTCAGAGTAAAATTAGGTACGAACAGAGATTAAGGAATATGAAAGCAAGTAGATGGGCAGCGAAAGTAATCAGGTATTTGTATAGGAAGAACGTTGATTCACAATGGAGGAAGAGAACTAGGACGCTTACCAGTAAGTATACATCCAGTAACGAAACGGATGGGACGAAAAAGAGCGTTAAGACCATGGTCAGAGCGGCGGGGAACTCGGATTGGATAGCAAGAATGGAGAAGAAACCGACATTGAACAACTACCGAAAAAGGAAAGACGAAATCAAGAGAGAAAAATTTTACGATAATTCAAAGGGAAGCGCTTTACTGTTTGAGGCAAGGTCCGGTTGCCTGAGAACCCGAAGTTACAGAGCGAAATTCAATAACGAAGGGGATACATGTACGTGCTGTGGAAAAGATAGGGAAACGACAGACCATATTTTGATTGAATGTACAGATGTCCACCCAGGTGTAGCTGTGGACACTACCCTACAGGAGGGCATGGCTTTCAGGAGTAACAGGGGAAAGCTGAGCATGCCGGCTATAGAGATAAGTAAAAAGCGCTTAGAGCATTGGTGGCGCAAAAGTATAGAGCAAACAAAAGCGCAAGGTAGTTCGGATAAGATTGTTACATCACAGCGGATCGATAATAGTTAAAATAAAGAGACGAGGAGCAAAATTAGTTGTGAAAATATGTGCGATTCGGGAAAAGAATTTTTGTAGAGGAAACAGAAATAAAGCTAGAGCTTGTTGGCCCGGCTACAGCCCCGTTATAAAGGGGACGCTTCCATCCATCGCGGCGCGCTCTGCGCGCTCGAATGACCGGCACGACCTGCCAGTTGCAGTGCCAGTTCAGTTGCGGGTCAGCCGTTTTGACGCATTTTTACGAAGAACCGTGGACACGCAGTCAATTTTTTTTTACTCCTTCCTGCAGCTACAAGAAGGTATGTTGTCAAACACTTACGAATCCTTCTGCATGCAGCTTTATTGGTCGTTTACTTGGGTATTTAGGCAACCGAGGCTTTCGTCGCTGTTGGGACTGGGGGTCGATTGCCGTGGTTTGCCTATGCCACCATGAAGGCGGTGGAGTCCCGAGTGGGTTCGACGTTCAGGACCCTCGAGCGTAGAAAAAGACCAACTGGTTTTACATGTTATATTACAAAATATACAGCATAGGAGGAGGGGAAGGAGGCCCGCAGTCATCTGACGCTGGTTAACCAATCAGTGCCTCTCCGGACGGCACCACCTTGACTGCACGTGTGGTCCCCCGCTCTGGCCGGCTGCACGTCGTCGCCTCCTTTCCGCTTCCCGCGACGCTGGTTGCCCCAAGGTCATCAAGAGGGCTAATGGGGACGGACAATGTCCAGCAGCGCCGCGGGAGTCTTCCACGGCCGGCCGAGGCGCCCCAAACCCGGGAAACAATGGGTGGCGCTGGCGGGCAGGTCGGCCTGAAGGCGCCGGCGAGGCTGCGCCCCCCCCTGCTGGGGCAGCATCAGCCGATGGAATCACGTCGGTGATCACCCCGAGCACATTAGGCAGGTCGGACTGATGGCGCCGGTGAGGCCGCGCTGCAGCCGCATCAGCCGCGGGGACTTTGTGGAAGAACCACGATCACAACATCGCGCTACATTAGACCAGAATATGGAATACCGCCTTTCCTTTGTTAAAGAAGTTGTATGTGGTGTGGCGACACTTAACTGTGCATTGTATGCCTTTCTGGTGATTCTGAAAGTACTGGTCAGGCACTTTACCGCGATATTCTCTATGGCCCAAACAACATATGCAGCGGACTGCACTAGTCAGAAGTTGTGAGCTCTGCTTTGTTGCCCTTGAAGAGAGAACAAGCCACCGAATGGAAAGCCCATCACTTCTCGTGCCCTTGCATAACGAAGAGTTCACACTGCTAGCAGGTGTTATACTGTTGTAGCCTGCTCCCTGGAATGTTTTAATTCACCCTCATGAGCACTTAGACTGCTGATTCGATGCGCAAATGTGTTGCAAGCTTTTGTTTGTTTGTTTGATGTACATGCTGCTGGACCGTTGCTGCAAATTATTTACATGTTTTTCAGCACTCATGTTGCTTCCCTTAGTGGGACGTCCTCCAAACTGGATGTACCAGGTGAAGCAGCAGCAAAAGCCGGCACACATGTTTCGACCGAGACAACGCGAGTTGCCTCAACCAGGTCCCTCTTTTTCTTTTCTTTCACGATCTCGCACTTGGTTGGCTCGCTGAACTACTAGTGCTTTTCTTTTGCCACAAGAAACGATTTCTTTAATACACACATGTGACACATTTTGCTGATACGCATACTTTCTTTTTCTTCTTTTTTTTAGATTCACGGGAACTGAAGATTTTGTGATGGATATTGAGGAGCTGTTCACATCCCTGAAAATGACTCCTCCTATGTTCGCACACGGTCTCTTGCTGCATTCACTTAAAGTAAAAACAAAACGCACCTGTTTTATTCGCGTTATGTTATGGCTGTTACGACTGAGTAGTGTCAGTGCACCATTTTTTTTTTAATTTCAGGGAGCCCAGGTTGAGCAGGGAGACGAGTAAGGTCATATTGTCTTGTTTGGTTTATGCACAAAATTTCTCTGCGTGCTGTCTACAATTTGCTATGCTGAACGTTTTTGCGGGCTAATGTCAAAGCTATTCTTTTGTGCTCTCAAAAATGGAAATATAGTCAAGTACCACGTGCTAATATGGGTGCATTCTCTTTGAGTGCAGCGACCACCATCGACTATAGCGAATGCCAGCATCGCTTATATAGCCGGGTACGTGGCAAGAGACTTAGAGGAGCATAGGACATGCAGCTTCTGCCCTTGCCAATCGGATGGATCCACTTCCTCGCTGATAGGGGCTTACTAGCCTGCAGTCAAGGGGCGGCCTAACATTTCCAATGTGAGAATTTGTCGCGGTGCTTGTGACCGTCAAGAAGGCCGCTGACATCCCTGCCGCACATAAAACAGAGCAACGTGCGTGAGCAGCTCGCAGAGTTGTTATCGCCTCGACTGGAGCAGTGCTCCCTTTTCGTCTGCCCACCAAGGGATGACCATGCTACAAGCACGTTGTCTGTAGCATTCGATAAGTCCGCAAAGCCACTCTTAGCCAGTGTCGGCGCTACTGTGACAGACAGGGCAGCCTACCGCAAAAAGCCCGCATACAAGCCACTGCACAGAAAAGTGCTCCGTGTTTAAAACAAGCACAATGTGAAAAAAAAAATCAAGCCAAAAGTAATGCCTTCGGTATTTTCTGTAAATAAAGTGCCATGTAACCTCGAACGATTTTGTCTCTGCTGCCCAGCTGCGCATTCGGGGCATGAAACTCTCGTTTTTGCTTGTATATGAGAAAAAAAGTCATAAAATTTAAATTAACTTCAGTTCAATTTATGCAGTGTATAATATCCTCATGCCTTTCACGCTGTTGGGCACTGCCCAGGCCACTACTGTATTGAGACAATGTGTTGAATCTCACCTGCAAGTACTGAATGCCAACATTTATTGCACGCATGCAAGTCTGATTCGCATTTATATTATTGCTACACAAAAAAGCTGTCTGGACCTCTTAATCTCTTCATGAAAAATAATATCAGGCTTTCAGCTATTATGTGCAAGAACTGCAAATTGAAATGGGCACTTTCCTGGCTGTAAACTATTTCGAGTTTTCGAAGAACAGCGCGCGTCTATATAATAAATATAATACCTGCGCATTAAGAAACGCCTTTGCTGTGAAATACTATATAGTGTCGACCTGCTTCACTCGGCTCCCAAGTCTCCATAACAATTTTACAGACCCCTATTTACACCAGGAAGGTTCTGTCTTACGCTGGCAATGTTTTGCAGTAATTTCCTACTGCGCTTTGGCTGCGATAATGGGCTTTTCGTCCACAGCTCCCGCCCCCGCCATGGAAAACGAGCCATACGAGCCTTGGGTTGCGCGCGCCACGGTGCGGCGAAAAGAGCGGCCGGGTTCCTTTGCGCAATTACACCATCTCCGTCCGAATGGGACGGCCGGAGCGACCACGCGCCGCTGCTGCCGATCGCGGAGGCCACGGCTTCACTTTGCCTATCTCCTGGAAGGCGGCACCGCTCCAGGTACAGTGGCTAGAACAGGAAAGTGTGCAGACCGCGCCGCCGGCACTGACGCCACTCCGCGATGCGCGGGCAAGGGAAATCCAGGGGGCGATGAAACCCGTTTACACGTTCGCTCGGTGCGAAATCGTCTGCTCGCCGCGCATAAAACACATAGGCCGAGTTTGGTGAGGTGCGCTTATACACCGCAGCGTTCGTTCTGTTTTCTGTTTTTCTGCTACTTGCACATGTATACCGTTTTATTGTTTTTTTTTTCTCTTTTTGCTTTTGTGGAAACGAGCTCTCGAGGCTTGGTCCTTCCCTTCCAATAGGACTGAAGACGTTCGTGAAACGATTATTTCTTTTTTTCCGCTGTGAATTTTGTTCTTGCAGACTATTTCGGATGCCGTGCTTCTTGTTACATAACGGCGTTTAATCACAGGTGCACTGATATTTGTGACAGCCGAAGTGGTGTAGTGGTGCCGGTATCAAAAGTCCCGGCGCTTGAGAAGGAACTGCCGAAATACGATCTGGTGGGAACGGTATGTCTGTTTAAATGTTTATCTGCTTGAGTTGTTCATTTGGTTACATTCTTCTATAAACGGATAAGAAATATTTTTATTCCGCACATAACTCACAATATCAAGGAATTCTTTTATGACTACATGCTCGTACAACCTTTCTTATAATGGAGCATATTCAAGAACACACAGGAGTATTACAACGGGAACAAACAGCGCTAGACACGGGACGGCGGGGGAACGACAGACAGGATGCCTTAGTATTTCTTGAAGGGGTGGTTGGTAAAACAAATTCAAGAAAAGGGGCCTTTCCTATCCGGGTTCGAAAATCCATCTGAAAGCATGTATTTTGGTAATTTTCTCCTTACGACAGACGCATAGTAGCTTTTGTTTCCAGGACGTTAAGGCTTCCGGTCTTTCTCTGAAGAGCGGCTGATTTTTCAACCTTCTAATTCTTCGTTTCATATGCAAAATTACTTCATCCAGCAGCGTCACTTCGCCCTGCAAGTGCTGCACATCTTGAGTTTCAGCTTTTACATTTCCAAAATCATTTAATTCTTTTTGTTGCATTTTTCATTCCTCTTTGCAACATTTGTTTTTATTTCTATCAGGATTATTCGGAGATATTTGCAGGCTAAAATTCCTGTGCATTTTTTGTGATGAAGGCTTCTAACGAAACAAACAAACGCGAACTCGATATCCTGCCCTGAAAATACATGTCCATGATCTTACCAGCCTGGGGAATGAATGGTGAGTTGGGCGTCCAGCCTTGCCAGGCAGTGGAGAGGCTGGAATTTTCTGTAATTTTTGGGGAGGGGGAAGGTTTTTTCGGAGGGGGGTGCAATATAGGCAGGCACAACACCAAACAAAAGTCCCAGCCTCCATTCTCAAGACTCACAGCTTCGCTGTCATGTATAGTAATGGTCGATATGGCGTGACACGAACTGTTTGCTGAAAGGAAGATCGCAATATTGTTCTTGCGCTCATGTTTCTCTTCCCTTTAAATATTTCAACGATTGTTGCACTACTCCCTCTCATTTCGGTACAAGGAACAATACACCTATTAGGAGGAAAACCTGAGATATATGTTTGGTTTGCGTCCATGATATGATTTGTGCAGCGCTTACACAAAAAGCAAAAAAAAGATCAGATGGGTACAGCGCCCCCATCCCACTGTTTCTTCTTTTACGCATTATATTTACACTTTTCGGAGCTACGTGTGAAATAGCAACTCTCGGCGCACTGTCACTGCTCAAAGCAACAACAAATTTGCACAAAAAAAAAGAAAGAAGCAGCAGGAGCCCGCGCCACGCACGCACATGAGTATACAAGTGTGCATTTCACGCGGCGGCCTGACGTGTATGCGGGAGCGCGCGCCACCTAGCGGAAACATCGCCAAGTGGCGTTAACGTCTCCCATAGGCGCCGCTTGGCGGTAATCACACTTTCCTACTCTAGCCACTATGGCTCTTCGATTTTCGCACTTCTGGCAGCCCGCGGGCTGCCAGTAGGCAGCTAGCTGGTTCCGGCTCTGACAGGAAATCACGTGTGCTGGTAACCCGAGACAACCCGAAGCTGCCCGAGGAATTGTAAAATCGAACGCCTGTCCGGCTTGCATAAATGTAAACAAACATGGCGCACGCCAAAACTTTGCACCATGCGATCTACTCGGTCCCTTCTATGTTGCCCGCTAGATATAAACATGTGGCTAGGTTTGCCGAAGAGCTGACGCGTTATTCTCCAGCGACTGTGCTTTGCTGTACGATCATGTATGTTCGCAAGACCTTGCGCGAAACGGCGGTGAACCTGTGTTGCATTAATCGTTGCCTTCGGCGGACAAAACCACCGGCGCGAGGTAAGCTGCCGCGTCGCTAACGTGGACAAGGCAAGCTCACTTTTGCGGAACGCAGAAATCCCTACTGTCCGCCATGGTCAGCGCCTTGACGCGAGGTCTCGCGAACGTGATCGTGTTTCCGAAAGCGACGGTTTGTGAGATCACATCGCCCGCACTGATTAGTTCGCTTTCTTCCTTCACTTGACTATCAAGACAGGAATAATTGACACATTACGTGCACATGTGCAAGAAATAAAGTTCTTTATTGCACGTATTCGACTCGTTTCAGCTGGTGGTGCCTCTTTGTCAGCAGACGAGTCGATACCTTCAGTCGAATTAGGGGCGGGGCACTCAACTGATGTAGCACTCTCGTACAAGCTAGTCGGTTTCGGCAGGCGCGCTGCATGATATAAATACTGCAGCGCGAAAAGCACACGCACACCCCAAAAGAAATAAGCATTTCTCTTCGAACCAGGTGCACCCAGAAATGGCGTCTGCTACTGCTGCAACAGTGAGCACAGTTCTAAAACTTGCAAATTTCGTTATGAGACATGCCACTACTGCAATAAAGGAGGGCATATCGCTAGAGCCTGTCGCTTGAGAAAAGAATCGCCGTCAAGGCCAAATCAAACTCCGGCTCAGAAGCCATGAAAAGATCAGGAACGAAAGCAAAGTCAGGCAAGCAGACCATTGCACGAAGTGGAAGAGCTTTACTCTGTTAGTGAAGTTCACAAGTGTGAAAAGTTTAATGCCACTGTGCTGATCCAAGGGAGAGATGCAGATGGAAGTAGACTCAGGAGCGTCTCATTTGCTGGTTAGTGAAGAAACGTGGCGAGAGACTGAAGGAGGCGCAGGCAAAATTCCACAAGTCAGTACCGGAACGATGCTTGTTACTTGGACGAAGGAGCCACTTGAGATGCTGGGAAAGGCAATAGTCGAAGTGCGTTTCAAAGAAAAACGTGCAAAGTTGCCGTTACTAGTGGTGCACAAGCAAGGTAATAGTCTCCTTGGAAGAAGCTGGTTTAAGGCTTTAGGAATTAAAATTCAGGGAATAAAAAAAGTATATGAGGAGTCAGAAATCCTTGAGCAATTTTAAGAGGTCTTTGCAAATGATCTTCCCGGATGTACTCAAGACCCAGTGCACATTGATCTAAAAAATAGAGCACAGCCGGTGTTTTTGAAGAGCAGATCCGTGCCGTTTGCCCTTCGACATGACGTGGTAACAGAGATAGACAGGCTTGTTAAACAAGGTGTGTGGAAGCCAGTTCACTCTTCTACATGGGCAACCCGCATCGTAGTCGTGAGAAAGCGAAATGGTTCCATACGCTTGTGCGGCGATTACCGCAGCACGACGAACAAGGCCGTTCAAAGTAGCGTCTATCCCTTGCCCACAACTGATGAAATGCTAGCAACGCTGGGGCCAAGCAAATATTTCACGAAGCTGGATTTCGCTCAAGCCTACCAACAGCTTGTTGTGGACGACACATCAGCTGAAGTCCTCTGTGTAAACACAATGAAAGGCTTATTTAAGGTGCGAATACTTCCTTTTGGCATTTCCGTAGCGCCGTGGTTGTTTCAGCCAGTGTTGTACACGTTCCTCCAAAACAGGAACGAAAACTCGTTCCACGTTCCTTCACAATTTTGTAACGAGTTCCCGTTACAAGTTCCTTTAATAGAAAAGGAACACGTTCCAGTTACATTCCGAAAATTGGAACGTGCCGTTACAATAACGTTACATTTGATTTCTAAAATTGAAAATTAATCCTGAGGCAAATTAAAGTTAACATATTAAGTCTCGCATCGACCTATGTATAACTGAAGAATTTCAACGTCACCGGCGGTATATTATTTGGAGACAAAGAAACATCCAAAGAAACACTCCAGGGCAAATATTTCCGAGGAGCAGCGAACATACTACGGACAACTACACTGCAAGTTTGGCGCTATAGTCTATTACAAGAGCGACACTTTCCACTTCACTCTTCATATGCGTAGCCAGGACACTGCGCCTTCAGTGTGTAAATAGGTAGTTACTTACATCAGTAGAATAGAAAGCTGGGCTAGTTGGAAAGTATGCATGATTGACGTAGCGCTAAAGACGAAGACGTAAGAAAACACAGAGTGCACAGGACGAGCGCTGTCCTGTGCACTCTGTGTTTTCTTACGTCTTCGTCTTTAGCGCTACGTCAATCAAGTTACTTACATGCACCAGTGCATGTAACAGTGGTGCATCTGGCACTAAAAGGTAGTAATAGACCTTTTGATTTAGGATAGCATATAAAGGTTTGTGCATGACCCATGGCATTGCACGCAAATATTGCAACAAGATTCCCCGAAGTCGTCAGCATTCCCGATCCTAAACGATTTTGCTCAAAATTGGTGGCCCTTGTAGCATTTTAATAAACTATTTGGCAATTCTGGATATATTGCTTTTACTTAGTTCTCACCACTTTAAAGTATTTGTGATATACTGAACTTTATTTGTTAATTATAGCTGGGTTGAATATATGTTGGTGTGAGGAATTTTAATACAGCTAGCTTGTGCGTTTACCGCCGAATTAAACAACATGGGACTGTTTTCTTCTTTTATTAGTGGCTTTAGAAATAAGCATTATTTGCCTGTTAAATTTGTATGCACAAGGACATTGAGGCAAGGCTGAAATGCTGTTGTGGTGCAGGAAACAAATAAGAAAATAAATAGCCTAACATGCATAATTTGACGAGATGCCAACCGAAAATGACCCACACCACACAAGTATAATTGACTAATTAACAGGGCAGTCCTGTGTAGCTAACTCTTTGGTCGCGTACTAATGATAGCAATGGAACCATAGTTTTTATAAGAAACAAACTAAGCATCTCGGAACATAATTAACTAGGTCCGAGTTAGAGCGATGCTAACTTCGCTCAGCATTACAAGCACGCACACACGTAAGTATGTTCAGCACACGTTCGCGTTAGCACGTGCATATATCCTTTAGAAAAGCCTTTCGTTTCTGCTTTTTGCCGAGGGAATAGGGCTGTCGACGCTAGATTAATGCGCAGCCCGTTCAGTTCAACTAAAATACCTTGACGAGATTGATGCACAGAGTGTCTTACAAGTATGGACAACCATGGCCGTAACCGCGTTCTCAGAACCAATGCGGGGAGACGCGATACAGTAAAACACGCGTGGACAGTGTTTTTAGTTCGGAGGGAGACCTGGCGGCGGGATCATAAGGGACGAAAAGAACTTCGCTGTTGCATGCAGTTCCTCCCGCGTTGCCGTACGCCGATACAGGGCCGGCTGATAGCCGGATACTACTTGTGAGCGGCCATAGTAAGCGGCCACCGCCAAAGAGTAGAGGGATACCCTGACGTCGTGCAGCCACAGTGAAGGGGAAGCGTCAACCCCGTCGAATCATCGAAACCGCAATACAATGGCGTTTTCGTGTGTGATTTTCTATGAGGGAGCGATAGTGGCGGCAGGAAAACGGGTACTCCAGGGAGGGCTTGTTGTGGCCCAGCCTATCCGCCCTGCATGATGTGCTGCGTACGTGCGATCGTCGTGGAGTGGAAGGTGTATAAAAGGAACGCCGTTCCCTTTGCCGTTCCTTCGTAAATGTAACGCGTTCCCGTTACAGTTCCACCAATCCCAAATTAAACGATGGCGTTCATTCGTTCCTCCCAAAAGGAACTCGTTCCAGGAACGTCGTTCCTTGGAACGACGTTCCGTACAACACTGGTTTCAGCGCACTATGGGCACGTTGCTTGCAGGAATATCGGGAGTCAAATGCTATCTCGATAATATCTTAATATCAGGAGAGTCGCTCGAGCAGCACGCTGAACGCCTGGAGACAGTGCTCACCCGTCTAAAGAACGCACGTCTGCGGGTAAGCAAAGGGCGAATTCCGCAAGGCGAGCATTCAGTTTTTGGGTCATGTGATTGATGTCAGGGGCATTCATCCGTCTACGCGCAAAGTGGACGCAATCCTGAGCGTACCGAAGCCATCATCAAAGAAGGAATTGCAATCGTTCCTTGGGCTCAATAATTTTTTGCAGCCGATTCCTAAAGGGAAAAACGGATGTGGCGGAACCACTTCACCGCTTGCTGGACAAGAATAGTCGTTGGAGCTGGAATAGCCACCAACACGACCAGGCCTTTGTTGCCCTAAAGAACTTGGTGTCGTCGGAAGCAGTTCTTCTTTCGTATGGCCCGAAGCAACCGATTGTTCTGTCATGCGAAGCATCAGCTGTTGGAATTGAGCCATCCTGGATCAACGGTTACAAGATGGCACAGAACGCCCAATTGCATACGCATCTAAAACTCTTGGATCGAGCGAGCGAAAGAAAGCGCAAATTGACAAGGAGGGCTTATCCATCGTGTATGGTGTAAAAAAGTTTCGCCAGTATTTGGCTGGACGTAACTTCACAATCACGACTGATCACCAGCCTATGCTGGGATTGTTGAACAGAGAGAAACGCATTCCAGAAGTGGTTTCCCCAAAAATGCTTCGTTGGATTCTACTTTTGGCTGCATATGACTACACCTTGGAATATCGACCAGGTCCCCGCCACAGCAACGCTGATGCATTGAGCCGTCTTCCAGTACCGGGACGCGCGGACGAGACGCAACCACCCGGTGACGTGCGGATGTTGGACGCTGTGGAGTATCCACCCTTACAAGCGTCTGACATCGCGGAACTTACGAAAAGGGACCATATTTTGTCTACAGTGAAGAATTACATTCTCTCTGGTTGACCGACAGATTATGAGAATGATTTTCCGGCTTTTGCAACGAGGAAGACAGAGTTATCTCTGCATCTGGATTGCATCCTCTGGGGCAATCGAGTGGTCATACCTCAAGAAGAATGTTCATTTGTTGCACGCAATTCATCCTGGCATGACAGCTATGAAGAGTAAAGCAAGATCGCTGATATGGTGGCCAAAAATGGACAAGGAAATCGGGGTTTCCGGTCGTCTCTGCGACAGATGCCAAGTAAACCGTCAAATTGATCCAAAAGCACCAGTTCACTTCTGGGTTAAGCCAGATCAGCCATGGATCCGGTTGCACATCGACTTTGCTGGACCAGTACAAGGCGAAGTTTTTCTCGTCGTGGTGGACGCATTTTCCAACTGGGCGGAAGTGGAGATTATGCCGTCCATGAAGACTTCTGCTGTAATCTCAGCTCTGCGCGCAGTTTGCCACCCACGGTGTTCCAGATGTTACCGTTTCCGACAACGGAACTGCATTCACAAGCGATGCGATGCAAGCGTTCCTCAAGCTTAACAGCATCCGCTCTGTTTACAGCGCCTTACCGCCCTGCTAGTAATGGAAGAGCAGAACGAATGGTGAGGGGTGTTGAAGAAACTGTCTGGAAACGACACTCGGTGAAAGATAGCCCGCTTCTTGTTCAAGCAACATACCACCCCCCATTCAGCGACTGGAAAGAGCCCGGCGGAGATTATGAAGGGCAGAAAATTACGCTCAGTGTTAGACAAGCTTCATCCAGTCCGTCAGCACACTACCTCTGACGTGGTCTTGAGAGGATTCAGAATAGGGGAGTTGGTCTATGCCCGAAACTCCGCTGCAGGACCTCGATAGAAGAGGGCTGAAGTTATCAAAGTGAAGGGTCCTGTTTCCTACATTTTTCGGATGGCCAATGGCGACGTGCACCACAGACATCGCAACCAACTGAGGCGTGCATGGACAGAGAGGCCTTCAGAACATGATTACCACTTCCAGCTTCCTCCGGTATGAGCACCTGTCGACATGGAGCCCGGCGTCGCTAGCCGAAGTCCTCTCCACACACCCGAGGAACCGCAGCTGAGAAGATCTACTCCAACTCATAGACAAATCGTTTGCTTTGACTCTACGGTTTAAAGACCAATATAATATATTTTAACTTAAAAAGGGAGGAATGTTAGGACACGGCATCTGACGCCGCTCTCTGTGTGACGAGACGCAAGTGAGTCACGTGCAAATGACGGCACCTGTGTGCCACTATATATTGAGACGCTCAATAAACCTTGTGTTCCGTTGCTGAGCGTCAGCTTCCGAGTCGTGTACATTACGACTGTCTACTCGAGACGCTTCGGAGCCAACCTTAATCTATGTAAATGCAAGTCCCTTAGTTTACATTTTCCCTCATTGTCCTGCCCGTATGGCATGGCGGTTGTGAATAAACTGAGCATATTAGGCATAGAATATAATGTGCAAGGGGCGTCTCGTGAGAGATCGCAAGCGGAACTACAGTCCTTTAAAAAGGAAGTCATAAGGGAGCTGAATTTCCGTTTTCCTTAAAATGTACACAGGTACTTGATTAATGTGTTCACTGGCTGTTTGTGGTTTATGGCGAACGCCTTAGTTTTGGCATACCATATATCTCGCCAAGTCACAACTCGTTTTTTTTTTTTTGGATGCAAAAACTAGTCAAATATGGGAAACGGGGTCTCCCTAGGCAGCAAGAACGCCGGAACATCCCATCCCCGGTAGTACTGGCGGATATTTACGCCATGAAGACAACCCTTAGTCTAACAGTTGCAAGAGGACCATCCCACGAGAAAGCTTGCCACAGACTTCCGAGGAGCCCAGGGCCGTTTGTTTCTACCGGCATTGCCCTCGGCGCCAAAGGCTTGCAGCCCTACCCCATTTTATAGGCATGTCGTTGGGATTTATAAAAGGATCGCTTCACTGCAGCTGGACACACCGCTATTAGAAATCAGAAACACAGAGTTGGCGCAGGAGTTGCTCGTCAGCCCCGGGTGCGAGACACCAAACTCCAGTATTCCTTGGGTCCTTCCTGCTAACACCCAGCTGGTTACCGGGGGCCATCCGATACACGATTCGGGTGGGCTGTCCTGCCAACGGCGGATCGAATGTACACGTGGAATTATGTCCCAACGGAGCAGTGCGTCAACTGCCGGAAGCACGACAGTAATGAACATGCTTTGCGCAAGTGCCGCTTCGCTGCAACATTTTGGTCGCTCGTGGGCAGGGCATTCCACTCCCTGGGAGTGGGGAGATTCGTCAAGGGCAGTAGATGCGGCAACGGCGCGTTGGCTCGCCTCGTGTTGGCCGCCAATCTGTTCCCTCTGGGAGAACAGGTGCCTGGCAGTGAACGAGGCAAACTGAGAAAGAGTCAGTGGCCCGTACTGACTCGCGTATAGAACATTGTACTGGACCACTTAGAGGCTGAACTGTTTTTTTCCTAGGAGAGGAGGAATTTCTGAAGCACTGGTCTTGCGAATTTATACACGTAGTGAACAATAGAGTGGGCTTGGTATGCACGCCCATCCCGGGTTTGCGCGCTGTGTTTGCGCGCTTTTTTACCTTGCGGGGTGTGTCGCTTTGTACTGTGAATTATGCGAATGACAATCATATTATGTGTTCAACCCTTTGAAATGTGGAACCCCTGCCATCAACTGTTGTGAAGCTATAGAAATGTAAACACATCCCCTTTTTGTTGGTCCACTGTGGATGCTGTGCACCTGATGCTTTTTGGGGAAAATAATTCCTTTTTTTCTGCGTTCCAGTACTGCAAGAAATGTTACCGTCTTTAAAAGTGGCTAGTACAGCAGGTACTCACAACCCTTGGTTTTGAGCGACCTACGTGACAGTTGTGCAATTCAGATCAGTGCTGTGATGTAGCATATCTACTGAAATGTATTTGTTGAAAGTGCTGATGCACAGCACCCTCACAGGTATGACATTACCCTGTTCAATGTGAGTTAAGCAACACAAAAAAATAATGGGGATTAAAATGAAAGCGACATTCATTAGAGCACCTTCTAAAGGTGTACGTCTCAGACGTAAAAGAAAAACTAGCAACGGACAGTTGTACCTGAATGGCGTGTATTCCCCTGGGTATGTGCGACAAAAGCAACCTTATATCGGCAGCAACAGCAACGGCACAGTTTTGAAAACGTGCGTCTGTACAACGCTGTCTCAAAGGTCACACACAGCAGAGGTTGAAAGAGAAAAATGAGACGAACACGCCACTTTACCTGGATATTAAATGAGATGGAGCCCTTGCAGTTGCGGAACACCTCGGCGTTCTCACCTCCAGGACTCCCACTTGGGGCGTGCATGCAGTCTATACACCCCGTTACACCTGCAAACTGGCCAACTGCGTAGAAGCGGGCCATCACAGCATTCGCGTCTGCTGCATCGGGGAGTCGCACATATTTGGGAAACAGACGCAAGCATATGACCTGGGTGATCTCCCAGACACAACGCGACACATACTGCTCCGAGACGCGCACGAGTTCGCCAACCACTGTCTACATGAGACCAGTGGCGTAAAACCGAAGCATGATGACCACCTCCAGGAGGGGTGGGTGCGGGGTTCCCCTTAGGTCCCGTGCTCTTTTTGGAGCTTCCTCAGCAAGCTTCTTATGCTCGCACATCGTCCGGCGACGGCAGCGTGTACACACCGCTCAAGGCGCCGGCTCTCCGGTGATTTCAAGAATGCTCTCTAATTGGCGGCGCCGCTCAAGGCGACGTACACCACTCTCAGCACGTGTGCTTCCTTTCTCTTCGCCGGGAGCTCACGCAGAGAATACTCTTCGTTACCGCTCAACGGCATGAACACCGCACAAGCCAAGGTAGCAGCGTGGCGAGCTCGCAACGCAGCAGCAGCTCGGGCTCGCCGCCAAGACCCTGCGGTGACAGCCCAGGAGGCCGAAGCGAACAGGGCACGGCCTCAAGCAAAGCTGGAGCTGCGGGCCAGCGAAGCGGGCGCGCCGTCATGCGGACCCTGCGGTCACAGCTCGCGAAGCAGAAACAAAACAGAAGCGGCCGCAAAAGAACCCCGTAGTGCTGGCGCGGGATACCGCGGCCAAGCGCCAAAAGCGGTCGCTACCTGACGTATAACGCTGTCACGTCTATTGTGAGCAACTGCTTTTATTGTAGTCGAGCCTCGATCTATGGCGACCAAGATGAAGAGCGACCCAAGCAGCTGATGATTATCCATATAGACGGGGGAAACTTACAAGTGATGATGATGCGCAGACATGAAGAGCCAGTCGTATGATGAGATCACACTAATTCCCTCCCGCGGTGGAAGCTGCAGCCTGGCCGCGCTGAGAAATTACGAAACTCGCCGAATATATGGTTTCAAGCAAAGGTGCACAATTTCTGTCCCTCGGCAAGTGGTGAGATGGGGGCGTAAGGGGCGAGACGCGGTAATTCACCGGTGATGTCTGTTCAATGACTGTGTATGGTCCAATAAAACGACTGGTTAACTTTTCACATAAGCCTGTAGTCCAAAGAAGCACCTCATCGCCAAGAGAAAAGTCACAGAACGGTGACCAGAGTCGTAGCGGCACTTCCGTACCTCCTGGGAAATATTTCCCAGGCGCGGCGACAGCAGTCCGCAAGCCGAGAGAGAAATTCTTCAGAGAAAGGTGCTGCTGAGGGTACAGAAGCCGCCAGAAACGATACGTCAAAGCGAAACTTGGTAGAAGTGATGATGATGTGAAGAGATGAAGAAGAGGCAGTCATACGTTGAGCTCACACTATATACATGATGGGAGATGTGTACGGAGGATTCGCGGGTTACCAGATCATCTCCCAGCAAGCTGCTCTAACATCACTTTGTGGATATGGCGGTGCTTTTTTTCAGCTCTAGTTCCGCCATGATAGCAACCGCGTACGCCTTGGTGAAGCGGAACCTGAAGGCAAAATCTTCATTGTACAATTACATGGGGTTGACCGCATCGCGAATTATCGTCACTGCCGGTGAATACCGGTAGTCCTCTCCGAACGGGAACTGACAAGCGCGGTTCAAAGTCCGGCAAGTCAGCCGCGCTCCCTTCCGGGCAGGACGCTATTTCTTCTTTTTTTACTAGGCGCCGTCAGCGCGGGGCACCATGCACGCTAGCTCGCGTTTTCCTCCAGAGGGTGAGAAGGGTTGCTTCTTCGCGTCCTCCGGGAAACAAGCATGAAAACATCACGTGGGCTAGCTGTGGGGTGAAGCGGTCATTCAGAGCCAGGAGCGGACATAAGGGCGCACGAAGGTAGCACCTAAGCAACCTTAACCTGAGGACGTGCCAAGGAAGCCTTTACCAAGGCTTTCTCAGTGAAGAAGCTTTCAGATTAACATAAGGCGGCCTCACCAAAATGAAGGCTTCCTTACTCAGCAAAGGAAGGTTTCGTTGTTTGGACGTAGATTTCCCAAAGGACAAAATTATGTTTCGTTGCTCATGTACTTGGCTAGCTACGTGCACTTTTTTACAGGCATATTTTCTGTCAATACAACACCCAGCTGCGGGTGCTGTGGATAACGGGATAAATGAAACTAATAAAAAACAGAACAAAAGTTGACGCCAGATTGTTAAGGGAAGTTGTCAAATGGACAAGACCGACCACCGTATCATAGGCAATTCCGTCGGCCAGAGACGATTTCGGAAGCTCTACATGTACAGGTCAGTCCATTGTTACAGAGCGCACTCAAGGGGCTGCTTGCGCTCCGCACAGCGCCATGTAGAGTCAATCTTTTTGACCGTGAACACAGCAGCGCGTGGCTTTCTGCGGTGCCAGCGCAGTTTATCTTATCGGCGGCATCAAGAAGCATTGCTCATATCCGGCGTGCGTGAAGTCTCCCGCCGCGCGCATTGCGCGTCACGCAAGTGCGTGTCATCTGTTGCGTCTGTACCGCACTAAATAGCCGTACGTATCGGGATTGGTGACGATTTGAATTTATCATCACGCTCCCCACGATGCATGACGAAATTTGAATATATATGTAATGTTTTGTGGGCGTTCTTAAGATCATTGTTGCTCTGTAGCCAGGCCTTGCATGCTCACGACACTTGCGAACGTATTTAAAAAGCGGCTTCCGTCTTTCAGGAGCGCATATATACTTTCACATCACCGCATTTATAAGAGCAATTAAATTTTCAGCATGGCCCGCGGTCCCGAAGATTGATTGATTTGTGGGGTTTTATTTTACGTCCGAAAACCATCTATGATTACGAGGGACGCCGTAGTGGAGGGCTCCGTAAATTTTTACGACCCGGGGTTCTTTAACGTGCACTGACATCGCGCAGTACACGGGTCTCAACACGAAGAGGTGGAAAATCGCACAATATTCGCTCAAGGGATATTCACAGCGCTCCATTGGTGCACTTGTGAACAGGCCGCTAAAGACCGTCAACAGGATTATTCAGGCATTAAGCAAGGAAGGCAGACTGTGATGCCCCACAGGCGTCGACCAAAGGCAACGAGGAAGGATGAAGACACGCTTATGTTAGCTGCTGTCGTCGAGAACCCGTTCCAGTCCGCGAGGCAAGTGCGGGAACAGCTAGATGTGGACGCTTACCTTGCTACGGTCCGGCGACGCCTCCGAAGTGCTGGACTGCAAAATTCTGTAGCTGCTCGAAAGCCAGTCGTCACTGCATCGAACAAGAAGTCACGTGTCCAGTTTACAGAAGCACACGCCTCATGGATGGCAAATGACTGGGGCCGAGTGATCTTCTCGGATGAGTCGAATTTTATAACTCGCCAAGACCAGAGGCACATGGTGAGGAACCTTTATTCGAGCACGTTTGATTTTGCGAAGGATGGTCAAAAATTCGCTTTCCATGCACTTACGAGCCAGCCAATGTGCAGGGAGTCACCGCGAGTGGCCGAAACTGCGTGAACGAGTGGGACGCGGTGTCAAGGCATGGTGTCGGGCCTCTGCATCGCCTAGAAGATGCCCTTATACCGCAACGATAGTGGATATAAGTTTTGGACAAGGTGTTGCTGCCCTACGCCCACAGCGTCTTTCCCGATACCGACTTTCAATCAATCAATCAATATTTATTAGTCGTGTCAAAAAATTAATACAATGCAGGTAAATATGCAGGAGGAGGTCCCAAGGTTACAAACCGCAGGCGGGACCTCCAATGCTAATACAATAGAAAAATTCAAAAATATGTTTCAACACGACGTGGCGCCGGTCAACACCTGCAAAAGTTCTCAAGGAACATACAGAATATCGCAGAATCGGCATGCTTTCCTGGCCGGCCAAAGGCGTTGACATGAATATCTGTGAAAATAGATTGGGGTACATCAAAGCAATCATGGTACGAAAACCTGTCCGCCCGAGGACTGGCGACGAGCTGTGGGCAGTCGTTCCACAAGAATGGTAGGACCTTCGAGCGCATCATGACTTTGTGCCAGCGCTGTATGCGCCACTGCCCTCTAGGATGACAGCAGTCGTTTCCGCGAAGGGTTGTATGTGAAAATACTAACATCATGAAAGAGCAAATTGTTCCTGCTTACTAATACTACTTCTAAACGAACCAATCTTTTGTTAACTTGCACGAAATAAAAGTTCGGATGTTTGTGTTCCCTTGCCTGTCCGTTGTAGATAAGAACACAGCAGAAGGAAAACTAAACAAAGTGAAAAGTTGGAGTAATTACACTAACACCAACCATAAGCACAACGTTCTCAATAAAAGCACCAAATTCGTGGTTTATGCCAAAATTTGGTTTCTCTTCAGGGGAAAAACTGCTAGCAGACGACACACGCGCACTAGGGTGACATGTGGCGCAGAAAAGTAGCCTACCCTCCCCGAGCATTCGCGTAGACTTGTGGCTGCCGTCTGACGGCGCTGGTGATATAGAAAGCCACGCGCTCCCATGTTCGCCCTAAATGAGACTGCGACTGTACATGAAGCGGCAAAAACCGAGCGCATCCAAAATGTGAACGGGCGTTGCATGACGGAGCACCGTCTTCTTGCGACCGACGGATGGGCTTTACCTGCACGCGGCGTCCGCGCCTGATACGGTTCTGTATGTATGGATAAAGTGTTCGAATCTATCGCTCTGTTCTGAAATGCCAGTAAGGAATCGTGTGCTCGTGTACGGGCTTTTTGATCCTGCTAATTGGAGGCCACCACAGTTCCGTGAATTTAAGAATGACGCCGGCTTCTGCGGGCGCTTGGTGTGTGGCGACACCACGGACCCAAGCCAACGGGGGGAGGGGTTTCGACCCACTCCCATGCGTCGCCGTTATTGGCTTAGCCGTGTGCGGGGAAAATAGGATACTGGGGGTTGAGCCGACGCCGGATGATTGGACTTTTAAGGCTCCCCGGAAGAGGCAACACACCCCTTTTGCCCCGGCTTCACGTTGACGGCACCCCCGGGCTGACCCACCCGGGGGAAATCGGCAGTCGCCTCTTCCCGTCTCCCTCTCCTCTCATCTTCGTCTTTTCCTCCTACTTTAGACCTTTCCTGTCTTCTCCTCTCTTCCAATTACCTCGAACTTTCCTGGCGGCGAGGGTTAACCATGTGTGGATACACAGTCCTTGAGTTTCCATATTTGGTTATAGTGGCGGCGTACGGTTGGCGCTGCGCAGGCCTGTAACAGCTCTGTCTCGTCCCCCATGTTGGTCTCCGTGGTGGGTGGCCGGCGCAGCTGCCGAATTTTCCTAAATCGATGGCAAGAGTACATACACTTCCTGATCGCCCTCTCAAGAGAGGGCGCAGCGATATGTTCAGGTTCACTGGTCAGAAAACAGAAAACTTTCCTCGATATCACGTCATACATTGTGAAACACCGGAAATGACAGAGAATTATCTCCTGTACTCGTGGACAAGTGTCTCACTGATGCCATAGGAGAAGGATACAAAGCAACTAGACTAACAAGCGGCGACCTCCTCTTTGCACTTAAAGAAAAATTCCAGCATGATAATCTTAAAAAGTCTTGCGAGCTCAGGGGGCTTCTCCATATCAATAAGTACACACTGTACATTGAATACCGTCAGAGGCGTTGTGTCGGACGACGACCTAAACGAACTTGCTGACACGGAACTACTAGAAGGTCGGAAATAACAAAACGTTACACATGCAACATGTCAAGATAAGGCGAGACAACAAGGATATTGTAACAAAGCAAGTAATACTGACGTTTGCTGCAAGCACCCTCCCGGAACTTCTTCAAACGGGCTGCATAAAGCTCAGAGTCAGACCTTACATACCGAACCCCCGACGTTCCTTCAACTGCCAAAAATTTGGTCATGGGTCGCAAAGTTGCCGAGGCAAACAGACGTGCGCTAAGTGTGGAACTCGTGATCATACGGCAGAAGGCTGCTGTGGACAAGCCCACTGTGCAAACTGTGATGGAGATCACCCGGCCTATTCAAGATCCTGCGATATATGGAAAAAAAAGGAAAGGAAATAAGCATAAAGGTCAAGGAAAATATAACATACACAGAGGCGCGACAGCGATCGGGATTTTCATTTGGGAAGAGTCCATCTTATGCCGGTGTGGTGCGACAGGCGGTGGCACCACAAAAGCTCTCGGCGGCCCCCTGCACTGCACAAAACAGTGGTGCAGGACCGCCACCTGCCGCCATGGCGGGAGCAGCTGGGGCTGCCACGCCATCCGTGAAAGCTCCGGCCACAACTGTGGCAATTGCTAGCACTAGCCAAAACCAGCGCAGCACAGACTCCAAGGCAGTCCCATCGACCTCTGGGTCCACAGGTGCCAAGGTCTTGCGCTTCGAGGCGAGGCCATCAAGGAACCTTTCCCCCTCGCAAAAGCGGATGTCCAGCGCATTGAAAGATGCCATGGATGCTACACCAAGCCTCCCGGCGCTCCCAGCGCCAAAGGAGCAGCGAGATATTCTCGACCGCTCCAAAAAAGAGAAATCCCGGATCACACGGCCTGCAAAGGGCTCTGGAACCTGAAGTAATCCGCTGGTTCTTGCACACACAGCACAGGGTTTAAATTCAAATGGCTGCAATAATCCAATGGAACGTGCGAGGGCTAGTCCACAATCTTGACGATATGCAAGAGCTTCTGAGAGAATTTAATCCCAAGGTGCTGTGTTTGCAAGAAACGCATTTATCTCCAAGGCACAAATTTCCTCCGGCAACATCTAATTTTTCGTAAAGACCGAGCGGAAGCTCATGCCTTCTCCGGTGGTGTAGCTATTCTAGTGGACAGATCCATGGCATGTCCGCATCTAGAACTTAGAATGGCCCTCGAAGCAGTTGCCGTTCGAGCTGTACTTCTCGGCAAACTCGTAACAATTTGCTCTATATGTACAGGCGCGAGCAAAAGTATACGGACCACGCGAGCGCGTGCCAAACTGGCTTTCCACTCCACCTAGCGGAACGCAGCCTAACGGCCACCGGAGAGCTCCACCGGAAATTAGTCTACTCGCTACCCGCTCGCATGTCAATTTTTCAGTACCGTGCACCGCATTGTTAGTTTGCTGTTTCCACGCACAGCGCTCGTCGGCGGTAAAAACGCCACATATCTGCCCTGATAGTGGTATCACAGCCGTCACGGCCTGCATCGACCAGTGTGCCGATAAAGAGAAATCAGTTTCGCGAAGCGCTATCGTTATATAAACCCGTGGATTCGGATACCGAACAGCGCTTAGCATTAGAAAGAGAAAGGTGGAAAATACTTGTTCACAGCTGGAAAAACAGACAGGCCCTAGATTTCAGGAGGGATGCTTCTTGCACGTAGCGCTGCTGTCGATCGCAGCTGACGTGACGGAAGTGTCACGAAGAGCCTGTGAGCCACGCCATGCCGTGGTCCGTATACTTTTGCTCGCACCTGTACCTCCACACTACCAGTTACACAAACAGGAATTCCACTCGTTAATAGCCGAACTACCCGAACCATACCTAATTCTAGGGGATATAAATGCACACAGCACCCTCTGGGGAGACTCTCGCTGCGATGCCCGAGGTCGCCTGATTGAAAACTTCCTTTTTGCATCGGGTGCATGCTTACTCAAGAAGAAACCCACGTATTTCAGTCTTCCAAGCAAAACATATTCGTCTATAGACCTTAGTATTGTCTCGCCGAGCCTTTTTACAGGCTTTAAATGGGAAGTTGTGAAAAATCCATACGGCAGCGACCATTTCCCTGTAATTATAAGCACACGAAAACAATGAATATCCTGCACAAGCTCCTCGTTGGAAGATTGACTGTGCCGACTGGGACAAGTTTCAAAATGCGACCCTCCTAAAGTGGGAGGACATGCCTTGATGCTGCGGTTAAATATCTAACGGCTTTCATTATCGACTGTATTCCTCAAACAACCGGCTACGCAGGTAAGCTACGTGTTCAACACATGGTGGAACGAGGAGTGTAGAAACGCGCGCAAGAGGCAGGACAGAGCATAGGGATTGCTTCGCGAGTTTCCAACTGCAGAAAATGTGATTAAATTTAAGCACGCAAAGTCCCAAGGAAGGAGGACGCGCCGGGAGGCCAGAAGGGACAGCTGGCAAAGTTTGTATCAAGCGTAAACTCTTATACAGACGAGGCGAAAGTCTGGAATAGGGTGAACAGAACAAGGGGCCGACAATTGCATCCACTTCCGCTGGTAAAAGCCCTGGGGGACACCTTGGAAGAACAGGCGAACTCTCTCGGTGTGCACTTTGAACATATTTCGAGCTCGCCGCATTATTCTGGAATGTTTCAAAGGTACAAGACACGGGCAGAACGTCAAGCACTAGTAAGGAAAGGCTCAGAAAGAACCATACAGCCAGCCATTCTGCATGGCAGAGCTTTAGGTGTCTTTGAGCAGCTGTCAAATGTCTGCTCCAGGGCCTGATCGCATTATCTATGAGATGCTGAAACACTTGCACCCACAAGCCCAGAAAACACTCCTTTCTGTCTACAATGCGATATGGTTTTCTGGAAATATGCCGTTTTCTTGGAAAGAGGCCATCGTTATCCCTATCCTCAAAGACGGCAAGGACCCCTCTTTGCCAAGCAGTCACAGGCCCATAGCATTGATGAGCTGCCTGTGCAAACTTTATGAAAAAATGATAAACCGACGTCTGCTTCATTACCTGGAAGCCAACCACATGTTGGACCCCTATCAATGTGGGTCAAAGGGAAGGTAGATCCACAACGGACCACCTTGTCCGCATTGAGGCTTACATTCGGGATGCCTTTCTGCACAAACAGTTCTTGTCCGTATTCCTAGATAATGAGAAGGCATATTACACCACGTGGCGCTTTCGTATAATACGTGATCTTCCGTGTATGGGTGTCTGCGGCAACCTGCTGAAGACCATCGAGAGCTACCTGTCGAACAGGACAATTCGCGTGAGAGTTCGCACTGCACTGTCTCGACTATTCACACAGGAGACAGGCGTACCACAGGGGGGTGTACTCAGCTGCACCCTGTTCATTATAAAAATGAACTCGCTTCACACTGCAATACCACGTGCCATGTTCTACTATGTTTATGTAGATGATATTCAAATCGGATTCAAATCGTGCAACATGTCCATCTATGAGAGACGGACAGTTTGTTGAGGCAGACCTGTACCTAAGTGCGCCGATGAGAATGGCTTTAAACCCTCAGAAGAGCACTTGTGTCCTCTTCTCAAGGAAGAGGGGTGTCTCGCCTTACCCTAGCCTTCACATCACTGGTACAACCCTGTCTGTTAGCCCCGAACATAAAGTTTTAGGCATAATTCTAGATTGTAAACTAACATTCATTCCTCCTCTGAAGCACCTGAAATGCAAATGCCTCAATGCAATAAATATTCTCAAGGTCCTGGCATGCACAACATGGCGTATTGATAGGAGGTGCTCCCGCCTTGACTACGGTGCTGTAGTGTACCAGTCCGCTACACCAAGCGCCCTCGAAATGTTAGATCCTGCTCACAATCTTGGCATCCGGCTTGCTACCGGTGCCTTCAGAACCAGTCCAGTGGAGAGCCTCTGCATCGAGGCAAACGAGTGGCCACTAAACCTTTGAAGGACGTTTTTAAGCCATACATACTTTCTAAGGGTAAACGAAAACTCCGAACATCCATCTTATAAAACTATCAATGACACGTGTTCCAGCCTTTATCACAATCGCCCATCGTTGAGAGAGCCCTTCTCACTTCGTGTAAGGAGGGCCTATGACGAAATGGATGTCCCGCTTCTGGAACACCAATTAATGGCTCCGGCTAAGCCGCATCCTCCGTGGCTATGGCAGACGATTGACTGTGACATATCATTTATGCAGATAACTAAACATGCCCCAGACACACATATACTCATGCACTTCCGTGAGTTACAGTTTAGATATTCATGCCAAGACTTCTATTCAGACGCATCAAAGTCACAAGCCATTTGCCCCCTCCCCCCCTCTCCTGCAGAAGTGTTCAGCTCTGTTAATTCAGAAGCACTTCAATACGCTTCCGGTCGACTTTCCTTACATGCAAGTTTAGTCGGAGCAAGTTGCACAATTAGGGTTAAGAATGACGAGTCTCTCCGCCTTGTCTACCCATGTTAAACATCTGCTTTACTCGATCTTGCCCAAGGCAGCATGAATGAAGTGCGTCGCAGAGAGAAACATTTATTGAAAACAGAATGAGGGATCTTCCTCGTGGGGTGGAGCCCTTCATTCAGATCCCCATTGGCTCGCGCCACTCCTCGTCACCTTTGTCTTTAGTGATCTATGGTGCGGGCGTAGTTCAATGGTTCTGTTCGTGCATCGTCTGGATTGGACAGCTCTTCCGATGGCGCCTGGTTTGAGCTCTCAGGCTACCGCATTAGCGCGTCCACTACCATGGAGAGAGGCGTGTCCAGGTGTCCAAGCGATACGAACCCTGTGTAATAATTCGGCGTGTAACAATGTCATAATACAGTGTGTGTACGGTGTCACCATTCCTTGCGCTATGTTCCTGCAGGCGGCTTGCGGGTCAGTGACCACCCTCGTAGGTACGTCCCGTGCTGGTTGGAGAGAAGCATGTACAATAGCCAGGGCGACAGCTGCCTCTTCCGCCGTGGCACTCTCTTGAGTGTTAACCCTGGAAGAAACGTTCAATGTATCACTGTTCCCACTACAAGGCACATGACCTCTCTTTGTGGGTACCGTGCCACATGAGTATAGAGGACAGGTGCATCAGATGTACCATCACCTAGAACACGCATTAAAGCCTGCCCTTTGCACGTCTCCGGCCTTTATGACAGTCAAGATGCATATTGCGTGGAATCGGGGCCACCTGAATTTTGCTTCGAATCTGAAGTCCAAGGTTCGAGCGTTCTTGTAGCGCTTTCTTCGGCATGGTGTATCCCAACCGGGAGAGAATATGAGTAACCTGCCTTATCCTTTGGAAGCGTTGGATTTCACTGTTTATGTGGTAATCCACTAGTTCTCGAATAGTATTGTGGACCCGAGTCTTTACATGGATACATGGATTAGGAACTTGCGCATCGGCAAGGTGACGGGAACTACACTAGTTTGGTCCAGGCACTTCCCTCGCGAAGATTTCTTGCTCCCCGGTGAGTACACAGGTTGTGTGCGCGCGTTTATTATAATGCGCGCTTTTCGAAGAGCCGGAGTGTAGTTTAGGCAAGCGCATGAACAAAATAGCGACATCGTTTATACGCGTATATCTCGCGACGTTTTCTGAGCTTCCCTATGCTCAACTTGAACCGCGGTAATATTATTGCTGACGCACTTTTGCCCGCATGGATTGTAAGTAGATATTAAGCGAGCGCTTGCCTTCGTCCCATGCGCGCGGCGCCTCGTAATTTGGTGGTTATGGAGGTAATGTGTGATAGTTTAACGTAGCGCGTTTGCATTTCGAGTTTATGTGGTGGCAATTCAGGATTTATTTCGCTCGTTCCAACTTTTCAGCCCTCGACGTCTTCACCGCGCCTCTAAGCTTGCCTTCCGGCACCGCGCATAGAACTGCACTCCTTTAAAACGTTTGTAAGTGGCGCATTTGTGCTCAATGGAGCAACACAGCGCACAAGTGCTTGCATCTTTCGGAGAGGCCTGCTATGCATCAACACGTGCCTGCCTTCAACTTCAGACTCGCTGGAAAGGCGCTGGAAAGAAAGTGCGACGTTTGAAAGCACAGCGCAATTATTTCCGCTGCTTCGCCGCTGAAATCTATTAGACCAATTAATATGAGATTTCCTGCAGCAAGAACCCTTTCGCATTCGGCGACGCATCGTCATTCGAACCCGCACTCAAGAAACTTCAAGCACAGCGCTAAGCGGAAGCGCGGCCGTGACCCTGGATATAATTCATCTTTGTTTTGCTCAGCAATGTTGCCAGCTGAACCACTTTTTCTGGAGTTGCGAATAGTGCCGTGCGAAGGAACGCGTCCGTGCTGTTCGTCTCGGTTTGAGTAAGGTTAGGTAGGTGAGGTGGTAGGCGAGTCTGCTAATAACGACAGCTTGCACAATTTAGAGGGTGTCTTTCGAGAAGCCCATGTCGGGGACTGTTAATGCGCCTTATGTGCGTTACTTGGGCAATTCCTTTTGTACAGCAGTTGCTTGCCATTGTTGGATGTGGAGCCTTAGAATGCGAAGTCTACTCTTGGAATTTGCTTGCCATTCAGATGCAAGGTCACGTCTGGCGGTTTGTCTTTTTCCGTTCTTTGAACACGAGTATAATTTCCGATTTCTCAGCTGGGCAGGTGACCTCCAGCACGAGTACCCTCTAAACTATATTGACAGCTTCCTGTAGTGCATCTTGAGCGGAGCCGTCCGATCCTTTTGTCACCCAGATTGTGACCTCATCGGCGTACAGCGCATGCTGCACATTTGGAAGCTGTTCCAGGAGCAGTGGTAGCTTTGCCACGGCCGCGTTGAACAGGGTAGGGGAGAGAGCTAAACCGTGCGGAGTACCTTTTCCGGAAGGCTGTATTGTGTCTGACCGAATTTCAGCAAGGGCAATGGTTTCTGTGCGGTCAGATAAAAAAAATTGACGGCAGATCCACGAGGTGAATGATGATGAGATTGGGCGAAGCTCCTGGAAGTAATCATCGGTTAAACCGTGAAATTTCTTCCGTTAATTCGCCCGATAAAATTGACGTGAAACGATTGACAAACCTGTATCGCGATATGGTTTTGAATATAAAACCATTGCTTTAGAAAACACCTGGCGTCTTTCGTTAAGCAGCTGGCGTCTTTTCGTTTTGCTTTAGAAACATCTGGCGTCTTTTCGTTTTGCTTTTAGAAAACATCTGGCGTCTTTCGTTGGTTTATTTCATCAATCAACGGCGTTCTGAACAAAATTTTTATTGTTTAATCACGTACAGGAGAAATCTCACCAGGCACTACCTTGGAGGTAAACAATGGCTGCTAATGGGAATGAGAGACAGAAGAAGTCGGCTTTTAGCTAACACTTACACTTCTACTAACGTTTCCTACTGGAACTTGCCAATGGCTGCTAATGGGGAATGAGAGACAGAAGAATTCGGCTTTTAGTTAACGCGCACGCTGCGAATTTTTTATTGTTCAACAACGCACAGGAGAAATCTCCCACCGGCACCACCTTGGAGGTCAAAGCGTAAGACTGGTTACGCACTACGACTACGACGAGGGACGAACGGGTGCCGCTTTAAGGAGCTTCGCCCCTAAAAGGCTCTAACTTAATTATATGTGTGATTACCAAATCGGAAGAAGCCAAGGTTTTTAATATGAGGTCATGCGAGACGTTGTCCAATGCCTTCTTGAGGTCCAAGGCCAAAATTGCCCTCGTCTGCGCCGCACTTGGGCCATCGAGATCTTCCTTAAGTTGTACAAGCATGTCCTGTGTAGACAATTTTACGGTGGCGAAACATGGTGTCAGGGAAAAACTGTCGCCTCAAGGTAGTCCTGCAGACGCATAAGAACAACGTGCTCGAAGAGTTTCTCAACACACGAAGTGCGGAATATCGGTCGGAGATATTGAAGGGACAAGTGTTTGCCAGGTTTTGGAATTAATGTGATGTCGGCATGCCGCAATTCCAAAGGAAGCGTTCCATTTTTCGAATGCTGATAGTAGTAATTAGCTGGTGGATGGCCTGCTTGTCGAGATTGTGTAGTGTGTAATACATCCCGTCTTCTCCAGGTGTCGTAATTCATTTGTGGGGCTTAACTTCCCAAAACCACCTTTGATTGCGAGAGACGCCGTGGTGGTCTCTGGAAATTTCGACCACCTGGGTTCTTTAACGTGCACTGACATCACACAGCACACGGGCCTCAACAGTTCGCCTCCATTGAAATACAGCCACCGCAGCAGCATTCCCATGTGTCGTGTATCGCGTTATGCCAAGTAGGGCAGCCCTCACTCGTGCCTCTGATGTCTGCGTCCAGTTCCATTATTTCCTGGTATGGATAGTTTCTTGACTTCATGATGCAAAAAAAGTACACAGACGAAACACAAAAACAAGCAGAAGCGCCTTTTTGTGTTTCGTCTGTGTACTTTTTTTTCGCGTCTTGAAGTCATCACGAATGGTCACCAACTAGCCCAAAGAAGAGTTCTGATCCAAGATAGTTCCTGTGCTGCTGTCGAGGGCCTGTAGCTACGCATCTATGCTGCAGTGTTTGGATTAGGGCGCGTCATCCATATGAAGAATAGTGCGCATGGTATTAGTGGTGTGCGCTTTTGTGCGTGTTGGATTGAGTAGTGCTCTAGAAGACCGTGGTTTAGACGTGCTCAGTTCGCAGAGCCTCTGCCAGCTGTTAATGAGGGTAGCAGCGTATTCTTCCGCTGCAGTCGTCATCCGTGCAATCTGTTGTTTTAGCTTGCAGTTGTGCCGCTGTCTCTTCCACCGTTTAACAAGGCCTCTTCGAGCCCCCCATAGGTGAAATAGGTCGCTGTCCACTTCCGGTGTGTCCGTTGGCACTTTTGGTTGCAACTTTGTAATGTTCCTGTAGGTTGTGAATGCATTCACCTAATGAGGGCGCATCACTTCGACTGGACGTGATTCTCTTTTGTCGAAAAGCCTCCGAATCCGTTATTTTGATTGCACGAGCTGGAATGCGTGTCGCGGCCAAGTGGACTTCTGTGGTCAAAATACTATGGTCGCTACCCAAGTTCTCCATCATGTTGTTCCAAGACCATTGATTCAGCGCTCTGACCATCGTTAGGTCGAACACTAATCCCTGCTTGCGCTATTCCCTGTTCCAGTAGGTGTGTCGGGTTTCGTTACAAGTCCATTGACGAAGTGTAATAGCTTGGGATAACCGGGCGCATTTCAGTTTCTTCTTGCTACCCCCAGGCTGGATGGTACACATTGACGTCGCCGAGATTAATGAGTTTTTTTGCTTGCTTATTCGCATCTCCGAAAATCGTCCCCTATTGTTGTTAACTGTAGTTAGAACACGCTGCTTTGGGGGATCGAGCTCTCGGTACGATTTCCAAGAGTACATGTGGAAGGTTGGAGCTCCCTAGTGTGTGATCGACCACGGTCGTGCGCTTACATACAAAGGCCGCGGCTAAATGCGGCGTGGTGGCGTCATGTTTATCTGTGTAAACGTTGTAGCGAGTAAGAGTGGGAGTGCAGTGCACTTTCAGTGCTATGACGTGTGGTGGGTGGGCTTGCGCGGCAAAGAATTGTGCGAGTTCCCCTCGCTTCCTTTGGTATCCCCTACAATTCCACTGCCACACCTGGAAGGGTGCTGTAGTGTTTCCTAAGTTTGCTGGACAGGACTGTTCGGTTGGGTATCGTTTACGAGGGCTTGAGCAGTGCTGGAATGGACCGGGTGGGTATAGGGCCGTGACCTGCTTGGATCTCGGGAGGACTTAGTGTCATGTGGCTGGCAGTCAGCCTGCTGGCAGAGAGAAGCATTTATGAACTGCTTCATTTCATTCATAGCCTGTCTTGTGACCTCTTGCCGCATGTACTTTACATCAGCCATAATGTCTTAATTTTGAATCTCTGCTCGCAAAACTGTTCCCACCACTCGTTTTGGGCAGGAGCTCTGAGTACCTCGCTTGACTGTGGGCATAGGTGTCTCGGTGTAATAGTATGTGCGTGAAGTGGTTCGATTTGCGTTTGTGTGGAAGGCAGTGAAGGTGATGAAAGAGGTGCACTCTGCACTGACCAACTCACCGACGTCGTCGCACCAGTGCTGAAGGACTCCACTGTCACCTCTGATGCTACGACGTCTTCGTCCATGCAACCTGAGGTTGTTTCAGCTGTTGATGCTTGTTGTGGCAGTGGATGCGGCTTGCGCAACAATTCCGCCCGCGCGGCTGCTTGCCTTTCTCCGAATGGCTACGGCCCCGGCACCTGCTGCGACCCTTGAAGTCGCTGCGGCCCCGATTGCGGGAATGGTGAGGTGTGGCGGTTGTAATCTTTGCTGCCTCTAGGTTCAATGACGTCGCCTAGCAGGCTGTCCCTCTACTTGCGATAGATGCCCCGCCATTCGCTTCTGCTCTCGGCGTTAAAGGGCTTCTTTTTTCCTTGATGGGCACGGGGAGTCAGTGGCGGGATGTTCACCACCGGTAATACATTTCGCCGTGGATTCATGATCTTCCGGAGGGCTTGGGTTCCCACATGCTGCACATCTGGGTTTGCAGGGAGTGGGAAAAACATCTACCCTGTGGCCTGTGGAGAGCCACACGCCACAGAGCTGTTTTCCGGGTGTATGAATATGGCAGCGGTATTTAGCTCCGCAATATTAAATATTGCTGGGAACCTGAGCGCCATGGAATGTTATAATTGCCGTGGCTGAACCTCCAATCATTCTTCCATAGAGAATATGTGCTGTCTGGGATCTGGGGTGTGTCATGTGTTGTGAGTGTAGTCTTCTATGCCGAAAATTACTGCTTTGAAGGAGGCATCCGATGCAGCCACACA
>JABSTT010000101.1:0-120001 GCA_013339685.2 Hyalomma asiaticum
CTCATCATCGTCCTCAGGATCGTCATCTCCCTCTTCTCAGTACGCACCATCCGGAACTGCGCCATTATCGTTGTCATCATCATCACCGCCATCATCATCGCCGGCACCCTCCTCGTACTTGTCCTCGGACTCCCTATTTTCTTTCTTGTCTTTGCGGTCCGTCTTTTGGACCTTCTTCACATCCTCATCTTCCGGCTGAAGTTCACTACTGCGGCGACTTCTCCGTCTTGGCTTCGCTGGCGCTCTTTTCTTTGGCTGAGATTATAGTGTCAGCATGCTGTGTCGCGACGTCGGCCTGCTTGGTCTGCGGAACTCGTGGCTTTTTCTGTACGAATCGCGGAAGAGCCGACGCAGCCACTCGCCTTTGTGCGTCTGCTGCGCTCCATTGCTCGCAGAGATCACTAGGCAGATCGGGCGATGCTCGTCTATGTGCTGCGGAACGGGCGACGCAGCGTCCCCTACGGACACACGGTCCTTCCCGGAACGCAGCCGGGGCCCCACGTTGGGCGCCATTGTGGGAGAAGGCCGCGTCTCGGCCCGCAGTCCTCAGTCCGCGCCTAGCCCGCGCCCAGCAGCGCGTCTCGTCCTGGTCCAGGCTAGCACCAGCGCGTGCCCCGCACCACACGCGCGCACTTCGTCACCGTCGTCCATAGCCTATAGCCGGGCGGTTGGCAATCCCCACAGCAGCAACACGATAAGGATAGTTCTGCTAAATACAGTCGTGTCATGGGCCACTTTAGATGAAGCCAAGATTATACTACCGTCTGTAAGCCCTATTTATTACGATTCGCTTAAACTCATTAGCCCAGAGACTTCCAGAAGACCTTAAAACCATTTTGCGCGTGGGTGGCAGCGCTTTTGCCATACCTTGGCAGGCATTCATATTCACTGGAATAAGCAGACTGCTCTTCTGTCATGACAAAGTTCGCATGTTTGCCATAGCATGAGAGCAGTCCATTCATTCCAGTGAATATTATTGCTAGCCAAGTCAAGGCAAAAGCCCAGCCTGTCACGCGCAAAATGATTTGATGACCTTCTGGAAACCACAGGGCTAATGAACTTAAGGGACTTTTTTCAGTTATGACAAGTGAGGAAAGAAAAGAAAGAAAATACATAAAACTAAAGATTTTCAAAAGCGAACAAGGAGCAGGAGGAGCTCCCGCGACGCAATTTTAGAGCAGTTGCGCGCAGTAAAGGACTGGGTGGACGTAAAAAGGGGCTGTGGGACGACAGCCGAACATTACCAGCCTGGGTCCGGCCCCGGTCCTGTGTCGGTCCAGTGACGGTGAAAATTCTGCGAATTCCATTGCGACTAAGCATAGCACTGCCCCCCAGTGCGCCGCAAGGTTAATCAGGCATCTTCGGTGTTCGACATTCTTCTCAAGTGGTGAGATATATAGAGAAGTGTGCGAACAGTGACTTTTAAAGGGCAACTCCGGCGGTTTTTTCACCATGTTATGATATCTATGTTTTCGAATAGTACTGATTGTCCTGTAGCAGCCTGGATGGTTCAATTTGCTCAGAAACGCACCAATAATTTTAAATAACTGACCGAAAGGGGTGTTCAAACCGAAACCGAAACGGGTAGACGCTTCTTGCAGCGTATGCGATGACGTCACAGCCTCCCCGCCATCAGAAATATGGAGAAAAGTGACAGTGGCGAGGCCATCCGACGATGCATTGAGTTACGCAGGCTTTTCTGAACTTTGCAGTGACGATTTGAACGCTGAAGTACCGCAATTTTGCTTTTGAAGTCCCGCATCCTCGCGTAGGCAGCGTTGAAGGTGATGATGTCAAAAACACAGGGCGGCCCGAAGTGGAATCCGCTAAAAAAATTAAAATTCCTTTCCAGGAAAACTAAATGACTTGCAACCGCCTGGTTTGGTATATATTATTACAGTGCCGAGGAGAATACATATTGAAAATTTCATTGAGATCAGTGGACACTGAAAAATCGCCGGAGTTGCCCTTTATGACCGAATCCTATAGGAATCGAATCGTGGCAAAGGCGAATCGAATGTCGAATACCTTTCTCATTATTTTCGAATATTCAACAGCTATAACATCATACATAAGTTGATCTGGTAACTACATGAGAATTATGCGTAGTGACATGAGATCACGATACCCATTAAGCAATTACGACAATGAGCATAAAATGACAGAACATGAGTCGGAAAAGATCAGAAGTGCTCAAGAATAGAGAATTATTGGTATTAATGGATACAGATTAGGTTATGGTGGCAATTAAAATTATTGTCGAATGTAAGTAATCAATTATAACATGACTCCGCGACGATGACAATGCCCAGCCGAAAACTGATTATCGCTCAAAAACCATCCAAGTGGTTCTGGACGTGATACGTGAAGGAAACCCTGAAGGTTGGCGGTAAAAACTATTGGAATGGTGAAAAAACCATTGAAACAGGTTAAAAAGCGGTACTAATCAAGGGGACACTAAAGGATGGCCGTAGATATGTCCCTATTGAAAAATCTCATATGACACATATGACATATAGCCAATAACTTCGTATGAATCACATGAGAACACGTGATTCGTATATGCTCATACGAAATTGTTCGATATGCGTCGTATGTGTCATATGAGATTTTTCGTTGTTATAGTCACGGGCCATGGCGCAGTAAAAATGATGACCCAGCAAAAATTAAAATATTTAAGCCAGCGCTTTATTTGTGTGTCAGCATCTCCTTGGATCATATCAATAAAAAACTAAGAAAAACGGATGGAAATTGCTGGGACACAGTCTATGGAATGCAATGAATTACGGTTTCGAACCACTAGGTTCTGCGTCCGACTACAGAGCTATCTCTTTTGCTTTCACGTCCCTTAAGAGATAGCTAAGCAAACCGCAGGTGAGAAACCCTTTCTCACCTGCGGACACAGGGTGAACATCTAAGGTGAACAATCATTCTACTGGTGGTACAGTCGCTTTCCTGAGCGGGAATCCAAATTAGCATAGAAGCTCAGGGGAAGATGCAGAGTCGAATCGATGAACATACCGCTAAAAACGATTGAGAACAAGGAATGTCGCTGGAGCTCAACGTTTCGACGAGTGGACTTGTCTTCATCAGGATGGCAATGCGGGGTAGCTTGCTGCACTACGTAGGCTTTTATGTTTACTGCCTATCATTTGTCGGCGGGGATGAAATTTCTAGTAATTTCACACCAATTCTCTGCTTGTTTTGGTACAGCGAGCATTTCGAAATATGCGCGATGGGTTCGATGAATATTTGTGTTTAAAAATAATGCTACTCGATTTGGAGACCGAATGGGGTGTGCGACGAATATTTGAAAGTTTCGAATATGGTCGAAATTATTGCGGAGTTTCTCACTACGCTTGCCTCATAATTGTATCGTGGGTTTACCCCTAAAACGACAGAAATTAATATTATGTAAGGTACATACCTTCCAAGCATCAGGGTGCACGTCAAACGTAGTTGCTATTAGCTGATGATCACAGAGATTGCGAGAGGCGGTAAGAGTACCGAGGAGCGCACAGAGTACAATATACATGAAAAGATGCATATTTGAATTACGTGCTCATGCAAGTAGTTATCGTCGCGAATCAGACCTTACTGATTAGGCGGCCGACGCAATATAAGACAGAAAGAGTTGTAACGGTCGCGTGGCGACAGATGTTGGCCATCGTTGTTTCTAACGGCACGTTTATTCATCTTCTTTACTCCTTCACTAAGATGCTGTAGCCAGGCAAAAAGGGCGTCATTCAACCTTTTAAGCGCCATCTTATGAATCAGAGGTTATAAAGAATAAAGGGATGTTGACATTTCACCTAGGTCTTCCAAATTGTTCATGATAAAAAAATGCAGCCACATTTACGAAGAATAAGCATGTTTTTAACAGCAAAGCTGTTCTACGCGGGGCCTTGATGTCATGCAGGAGGAAAAAAAACCCACGTCTCCATGCCACGTTGACTCCCCACAGCGCCTGAAGAGGCGCTGTGGGGAGTCAACGTGGCTGCGTGTGTGTGTGCTTGTGTGTTTAGCACGAAGTTTCAGGTTCTATCTCCGCAGCTGCAGCTGAATTTCCATAGCGCGAAAATCAAAATAAATAAATAAATAAATGATTGCATGAATAGTATGTTAACGCTATTAAACCACAACTCGTCATTAACCGAGGTGCTCCGTCAGGGAGATCGGTCAGGCATGCTAAGACAAAGAAAGAAGGACAGAAACAAAGAAACGGAAAAAAAAGGAATTACCTGTTTATCCGTGTAACTAACACCGCGTCGCTGTCCGATCGCCTTCACCAACTGGAAGGGAAGATGGGGCGGAAATTCTTTTTCTCGCATGTTCCCAAAAAAGTAATATTCGTATGAAGGTCTCAAAGCAGGAAGGAGCTCTAGCTCTAGCTTTTTTGTAGCGGTGTCTCGTAATCATGGATCATCTGCCGATATCTCAGTGTCAATTTGTTTGTTGCGAAACTAAATTTTCTTTTTATGTGAAAAGAGTAGAAAAATACTTCGTGCTGACAGGATGCGTTTTCAGATGTTTATTTCATGTGTCTGTGATCACCGGTAATCAAATATCCTGCAGATCCCACGCATTGTGGGAGTCGGTGTCAAGCGGGGCACTTAGCGAGGAAATTGCCTACGACGAATTCTTCGACATTCAACCAAATGTTACGAGCAAGGTCAAGGGCTTTGTACAAAGCGCATCAATGCGTACTAATGAGTTCTCTTAAGCTGGTCTAAGCAGAAACGTCTGCAGCACCACAGGGATTCAATGGTAGCTCGCGATACGACATAAAGTTGGCGCTCACATTATTCCAAAGCACATACGTCTCGTTTGTCGAAAAAAAAAAGGTAGATCCTACGTGCAGTGGGAATCAAGGAAATGCAAAGCATGCATCAGGAACGTAAAATGTATCTGCATTGTTGTCTCGCTATAACGATTTTGGTACATACAAAGTTAACCAAACGGCCACAAGAGCAGCAAGACTGTGGCATGCAAACCAGGCCGCTCATGAGACGCATGCCATGATTTTCATGTTATGGCCTGTCTGTTATGTTCGTCATGCAGTCGCGTTGTGCCATAGCAATTTCGGCATACATCTCGTTAACGAAACGCGTGGCATGTAAGTCATGCCGCTCATGAATTGCACGTCATAATTCTCATGTAATGCCGTGCCATTTATGTTCGTCATGCAGTCATGTTGAAGCATACCAGTTTTCGTGTACATCCAATTAACGAAACGGCCAGGAGAGCACCGAAACCGTGGCATGTAAATCGTGCCGCTCATGACATGCATGTCATGATGTTGATGTTGTGACCTGTCATTTATGTTCGTCATGCAGTCATGTTGTGCCATATCAATTTTCGGATAATCCCATTAACGAAACAGCCAGGAGAGCACGAAGACCGTGGCATGTAAATCATGCCGCTCATGACATGCATGTCATGATTTTCACGCTATGACCGGTTATTATGTTCGTCATGCAGTCACGTTGCGGCATACCAATTTTCGTGTACATCCCATTCACGAAACGGCCAGGAGAGCACAAAGTGGCAGGCGGCTAGATAGATAGATAGATAGATAGATAGATAGATAGATAGATAGATAGATAGATAGATAGATAGATAGATAGATAGATAGATAGATAGATAGATAGATAGATACGCTCAAAGTCGCCGAAGTTCGCTAAGAAATACTTCGCATTTAAAAAAAAAGCACTATACCTGGCGATGATGTTCTATCGTAAGCGTTTTTAGATGAAGTATTCCTACGGGATCGAACGAAGTTTCACAAAAGCATACCGAATGGCAGCAGAGCGTATGTATTCCTATTGACAGATAGTAGGGAATTTTAGCGTGTCCGGTAAAACGTGTACGCAAAGGCCTACCGGATACCGGATAGCGTTGTTCTTTGCAGTGAAGTGGCGCCAACTATGTGTGATAAATATGGGGCGTTCAAACGCCTACCCTGTGTCAAAAGGGATTAGGAACTCTGACATTAACAAACAAGACCGCGTCATCTATGTCCTCCGAAATTCCGGCGGCCGCTCGCTAAACCTACAGCCTCGACAATATGAGTGTCGCGCTGAGAAACGGTGTGGAATTTTCACTGATGCTTTACTGTCGAAGCTTCATGATACAAAAGTAAAGCAAATACAACAGTCAACAATCAGTAACTCGGCAGATTCGAAGCGGGAGGCATACGCTCCGGGAGGCCGGCCATGTTAGCGCATGCGCTGTTTACACCCGGTATATCGCTCTACGGAAAGTGCTTTGCGTATTGCGGGTTACCCGACAAACTAAAATTCCATAGTGCTTACCACATATTACAAGCACAATTCGCGTTACACAAGCGCCATCATTACAACTGCATGTGGTGCAACTGCACGCGCCATCATTACAACTGCAATGTGCAACTGCATGTGGGTATCGCATTAAAAACTCGTTTTGCAGAAATTTCGGTGTCGGCGTCGGCGTCGTTGGTTGTGAGCGGAAAATCACCGTTGTCCGTGAACGAAAATTCGAGGTAGATGCAAAGCCAAAAACCTTTAGACCGAGTGGGAATCCAACGCGCGACCCCTCGCTCCGGAGTCGATGCGCTACGCGCTAGGCCACGCCGCAAGCACATCATAATAAATGCTAACAGCTACGCTTTTATGTACACAATTTTCCGTTCGTTATACGTACATCTCGGAGGTGTGTCCCGGAGGTGCTTCAGCGTGACAGAGGTTTGACTGTCCCCCGCGACAGGGCGCTAAGGGCCCACTGCGCCAAGAGTGCCACCCCATGTCATAGTCGGGCATCGAGACGCTCTACCGGCGCCTAGTTGAGAGCACACTACCGGCAAAGCAGCTTGCCGTCTGCCGTTTACCGTCCTGAGCTCGCCGGCCGACGGCGATCCTCCTCAAGAACGGCAAGAATTATCGTAGAGGGCCGCCCCGACCTAGAATCCAGTACATTCCTTGTAGCGGAATCAGAGCTTCACGTCAGAGGTGAAAAAAGGATTGAGAAAAAGTTCTAAAAGTGCTATGGAGTTATCAACAGACACTCTTGCGTTCATCATTGCAATGTCACAATGCTGCACAACGTAATTTTTACTAAGGTCAGAAGGTTCTCTTGTGAAGCCTTGAATAAGATAAACCTTTCACATACAGCGAGAAAGCGTAGGTATTCTTCCGGTTGTGGACGAAAATGTCGCCTAAATCGCATGCCCTTAGTGCGAAAGAGATCATTCTCAGTGAGTGTCTCAGTTCACTTAGAACTTGGAACTTCCTTACATAAGCTCGCCATAAACCGCGTGTTCCCGTAACTGGAACTAACTATGAAGAGAATAGGAAAACAGTTCCCTTTTTGGGTGCCACTTCCGGTGCAACAGGGCAAAAGAGAGAAAAGGTGCTTGCCATGTTTATGAGATGACACTGATACAAGCAAGTGCATCCGCTTAGGCACACATGGAGACAACGAACTTGCACCGTGCAAAGTGACCTCGGCTCTGTACCGTTGACATTTCCATCATACGCTGTCCGTTCTGCTTGCTAACCACATGGTGAAATTTCCTGGGGGTGAGTTATGACTGACGGACATAAAAAGAGAGATGGAACAGAGTTAATGAGAGTATGACATAAAGCGCAGAACCCAAAACAGTAAACATGAAATTGCAAAAGGCGCACCTTGGCACAGCGTACTGCCTGCACTGAAGAATGCTTCCTATAGAGAATTTTACGGATGCCATCTGTTCTGGGAATTAATAACTGTTTAATGTATATTGATCCTATTACTTTAAGATACTGTGGTACGTGAGGCGTTTTTTTTTTCTCCAACGTACACGGACTTGGCCAAGTGTTCTGACGTCCACGCTCACGTCCACTGCCATGTCCAAAGACCTATTCGTCCCAGGGCGAATAGGTCTTCGGACATGAGAGTGGACAAAGCCCCACTGTGAACGACCAACAATGAAAGAAATAGGGCAACTACCGACCTTATCAATCTATTCTAAATGTGATTAAAGCTCTGACGTGGTTAGAGCGCGGGGAAGGTCATAAAATAACTCTATACGTATGTCGAAACGTCTGAAAGTCCAAGGTGCAGGAACTTTTAAATGGAAAAATTTATCGTTCAGTGCGCAGCGTTTTTTCAGGGCCTCTCAGTACGGTCACACTACAGCTTAAACAGCAGAAATATAAACGACATAGCTATGAGAGATATATCGAGCCGGAGATCTAGGGGTCTGCCCTGCATCTAGCACAGGGTTGCTGAGAGTACTCTCTAGAAAATATGGGCGGATCTTGAAAGAATAGATAAATTTGAGGGATATGCGTGGGCATGGACTCCGTGTAGTCCTCTGAAATAGACACATGAAGAAATATAAGATGTACATGTATATTGCCAACGGCCCACTATACGTACAAGTCCGACCCGAAGCTTTTGAATCGACCAGACATCGAAAGACGACCGCGTACCATCCGCACACGAACGGACTGGCTGGGCGTCTGAACAACATGTCAGAGTTAAGCGCGGAACTTATTAGACGCGGACTTGACAGGAGAGTAACACACACACGAGCGCTTACTCTCCTGTCAAGTCCGCGTCTAATAAGTTCCGCGCTTAACTCTGACATGTTGCACCAACAAGGCCAGAAATCTACCTTAGCTAACGTCTGAACAAGACTATTGCAGGCATGATCTCTATGTACCTCAAAAGGACAGAAAGTTGAGCGAGTTGGTAACAGTCCATAATCAAAAGAAGAGGCGTGCAGGACACGGACACAAGGAGAGCAGTGAACACCACGAACGCCGACTAACAACTGATGCACAGCACAGAGGCGAAAAAGAAGGAAGACACACAGCTTATCTGCGCATTCTCGGAATGGTAGCGCCACCTGTCAAACGGTTACACGTGCCGGTCTTCGCGATAGACAACTCCTAAGGCATTCTATCTCCTCTCTGTTTAAGCTAATCAACGGCGTTATCAGGTGGGACGCCGTCCAATCTATCCTTGCACTGCCAGGTCTGTAACTGCATGCCCGAGTTAGACAAAACCGAGATCCTGTACAGGCATAGGAACGAAGATACGCGTTTATTGGTTGAGGCCTGGCATATCAGTATTAGTGGAAGTGCATGTGTGAGTCAGCCGTCGATTAGCTTAAACAGAGAGGAGATAGAATGCCTTAGGAGTTGTCTATCGCGAAGACCGGCACGTGTAACCGTTTGACAGGTGGCGCTACCATTCCGAGAATGCGCAGATAAGCTGTGTGTCTTCCTTCTTTTTCGCCTCTGTGCTGTGCATCAGTTGTTAGTCGGCGTTCGTGGTGTTCACTGCTCTCCTTGTGTCCGTGTCCTGCACGCCTCTTCTTTTGATCATCTCTATGTACATCAACGTCTAACACAAAACATAGGACCGGATCTTGCCTTACGTGAACTTCGTCTATAACACCGCCGTGCAAGAGACAACGCGGTTCACCCCATTTCGCCATCTCTACGGCCGGGAAGTTGAAACCATGCTGGACGCTACGCTGTCGTCTCACGACGCTGACCGGTTCACACCTGACGCCGAGGAATTCGCAGAGCGTGCTGATGAAGGTCGACAGTTCGCTCTACTGCACATCGGTCAGCAGCAGCAAGCAGACGTTCCCTCCACAGAAACCAAAACCAAATTCTGCAGCATCCTTCGAAAGGAGTGGGACCACATCACTTTCGCCCCGATCCCCCGAAACGTCCATCGGGAACACAACGTTGGAAGAGGTCGGGCGCGCGGAGGCCGCCCTGGAATGGGCTCGCGAACGGTCGTTTTCGTCGACGCGGCGCAATACGCCGACCGACGGGCCTTCGTTGCTGTTAGTGTAAACCATGAAGATGAAGCCACGAACTCCACCTCGATTCGTACGACGTCTTCTGAAATCGCAGAGCAGGCTGCAATAGAGATGACCTTATTGGACGACAAGAGGGCAACAATCCACTATGATTCGAGAACTATATCCGAGCTGGCCCTACGAAGCAAGGAGATCAAGCCACACACAGTCATCTGGTTCCCCGCCCAACCACAACGAGTCGGCTCACAATGCTGCGCGAGGGATCGTTGACCGCGTAGCTACCGGGCAGCCTGAAGTCGACGGGTCAGACAATCGGAACTCTCCTTCGTACAACGAAGTCACTGAGCACTTTTACTTGGCTGGGGGGATCCACCCCCTGCCACATTGCGAATTCAATAGACCACGGGCTTTAGCACTATAGACTTCTACATGCAGGGACATACCCAAATACCCTACTCCTTCGCAGGATCTACTCCGGACGACAAATGCGTGTGCCCTGCGCAATGGCTTGGCGAACTTACAACACTTGCTCTGGCGGTGCCCCGTGTTACGCGGCGATGCGAGTAACACTTCTGCACGCTGGGATGCGGTTGCACGCGGCCCCGACATCTATGAATAGTTATGGGCTGTCCATCGGACCCCGCAACGCGGCAGAGAGGCTCGGCTTTTCTGTTCAGACGTGGGAGCGGCCCGCTGCGCGCTAACGTACGCCCTAATGGACCACGATAATGTTTTTTTTTTTCATACATCTATATCCACGTCAATATTTTTGTGAGCACTAAGTAGAGATGGTTTGACAAGACTGAAGAGCGCCTGCCATGCCCGTAAAGAGCAACAATTCGGATTTCAAGCCTTCCTAGACAGCAGGATACAGAATCCTCCCTTATCTATCTACAACGGTAAAAAAGGAGGTTTTGACATTATGATAAAAGCGCCAAAGCACGCAAGGTCACAACATTAGAGCGAGATAGAGAGGAGTAAATACGGGCTACTTATGAAACTGAGCAATAGATAAGTGTCGGTCATCTCTGCCTATGCGGATTCGAATATGATGTCTCCTGGCGCTGTATCACTGACAACGTCTTGAACTGCGCAGAAATGGGAGTTCAGGCGGAACAAAACACACAGCACACTACGGGCGCTGTGTGTTTCCGTCCGCCTGTCCTCGTATTTAGTGCACTTTAAGGGGACACTAAAGAGAAACAATCAATCAGTTGAGTCCGATAGACCGTCATTTGAGAACTCTATTGTCGTTGATTTCGCCACCATAGCTTCAGTGTTAGAGGAGGAAACGTAGCTTGAAGTTTTGTATTTAAATTTCGCGCCGAAACCTTGACATCTTGACGCAAGAGTGACGTCACGGATTTCAAAACGTGTTTCCTCGTATTGCAGCCCTATTGGCTCAATTAAGTTTGATGAAACTTGCTACGTCAACTCTCTGCTGGTGTGCAAGTGACAAATGCGGGTGTGCCGGAGACATATCCGTACCAGCCAAGTGCCCATAAGCTTCGCTGGTTTGCTAGCTTTGCGCCGCTGGTGCAAGCTTCACTAATTTTTCTTCTTCTGAGACTCGTAGAACTATCACAAGCAATTGTGAAGAGCCGTGTTTGTGCACGTTTTGTGTAACTGCCTGTTGATGAGAATACATTTGTTTTGTTTGATCCCCCGTGGCTCTGACTCGGTCTTTGAACCACTGCTGGCGTTTTGCTGGTGCGCCGAAGGGGACCGAAACCTAATTGTCCAAGCTTTCATGGGATGATTTCCGGAGGACTGGCACGTCGGTTCTTGGGGTCACTTCCGGCGATTGCGTCTCGTGCTTCACAGCTCGGAATCGGTGACATATTTATTTCACCCGCCGTGGCAGCTTAGCGGCTAGGTGTTAGCTTCCGAAGCTCGAGGTCGCGGGATCGCATCGCGGCCACGATGGTCGCATTTCAATGGGCGCGGAATGCAGAAGACACACGTGCACTTATCTTTAGGTGGACGTTAAAGAATACCAGTGGTCAAAATTACTCCGAAGCCATCCCCTACCGTGTGCGCCTGATAATTATAGGTACATTTGGTGCGTAAAACACCATCAATTATTATTATTATTATTATTATTATTATTATTATTATTATTATTATTATTATTGTTGTTGTTGTTGTTGTTGTTGTTGGCTGTCACCGTTCTTTTCGCATTGTTTTCATCTCTTTAAGGTTTTATGCGAAGTACACAGTTTTTATGCGAAGTACACTCCGAAGCCCATATGGGCTACGCGGCGGCCACCAGAGGGCAGCAGCTTCGCATAGGGACCATAGTTGTGCCGGCTGAAACGAACGAAAGAAGGAATGTCGGATATGTTTGTAAATGTAAGAGCAATTGTTAAGTGCCTAGTTAGGTGCGTGGTAAAAACTCGAAGGATGTTTACGTTGGTTGTTTTGCATCTTCTACTTTGCAGTGCGCAAAACTGCCACAGCGTTCCTGGTCAGATACCCAAATCTTCGGACTCTCGGTGCAGGCTTCGTATAAAAAAGTGCATTGATATGGAATCTTCCTGGACTCTCTGTAGTAATCAGATTGCACCCAGACTTCATAACCTGCAGAAAGGTAGATCACAAACTGTTAATTAGTATAAACGGTAGCTTCCATTATGAGCACAAAAATGGGTTGTTATGCACCTTTTGGACGTAGATCCAGCATCGAAAATCCAGGTAATTGAACATTTCGACTCTAGCTACGAGTTGGTGTCACTTGCCCCAACCATTTTATGAAGTCACTCCGTCATCAACATATTTATGCTTTGCTTGCTGATCACAAACAAGCCTAAACGTTGATATATATGGCATTAATGTTTCCGAAGAGATACTGTTATGGAGACGTTTAGCACACAGGTGAATCATACAAGGATCAGATGGGATCGCGTGGTCTTTAACCAGGAAATAACTAAGCTCCACAGGTTAGTGTACCAAGCAGCACACAAATTGGCAGGTTGGTGTACCGACAGCTCGTAAATTGCTTAATGAGTCCCAGGAAGTCTCTTGGAGGCGAGCCCAGATGAAGGCCTACCCCTACCACGTAACCTACGCCTATACCCGTGGGTACACCGTAAGTTCCTGCCAGAGGAAACACGCCTGCTAGAGAAGGAAGCGGTGGAAACTCAGCGTAGAGAATATGGTTGAATCAGCTCTACAAACGCAAGTTTGGATAAAGCCGTTTGAACTTTTCTTAGGCATACAGCAGTGTTTTGAGATATTCACTGTACAATCTTTGTATGTGGCTGCCAAGATTGTAGGGCACCACGCGTCGCATGTCGTGCGCCGGTCAATTTTGAGGCGACTCTCAGACAAAAAAGCCTCTCTCCTTAAGCACCTCAGGTCAGATCCAAGGGACAGGCGTTCAAACGTCACCTCAGTACCGAAGCTTCGTAAATGAAATCTAGAGCAAGCACAACTGTCAGTGGAAAATGAAATGCGAAATGGTGCAGTGGCCGTCCCAAGAAATCTCCCCGATAGTGTCCTTACATGCGCTTGCGTCGACAGCAAATCAGAGAAAGCGCGTGATATTCTACATTCTTTCTGAAAAGCATAATAGCTTTTAGAACAAACTTAATCTTGCTGTAATTATTATTATTACATGTAATGAATAATAATAATTACTATAATTATTATTATATTTCAAACGAATAGGGGATAATCAAAATGTAGAGCTCCATCTGTCGACATCCGCGCAAGCCTGATCCACCATGTTCTTCAGGGCATAGGAAACCGAAAATTGGGGCGTCTTGGCCTGTATCGGCTGCTACCTGCTGCTTTTTTTTTTTTGCAGTTGCTCCGCGATGTTTTCCCGCTGCTACCTGCTGACGTGTGGGCAGCATGTATCCGTGACAGGCCGGGAAAAGAGTAACACTATTTTTAAACAAACACCTCATTTGAACGACCAAAAGATTAAATGCTGCCATATTTAAGACACGCGCAATTTTGCGCATTTATAATGGACTGGTACAACACGCAAGCACTATCCAGAGCGCGTGATGGGGAACTTTCGGGTTGTCGTATTGCTTTTTACGGACGAAAGCAAGTGTTCGCGGGAATGAATGTGCATATTCGATGGCGTAGGTACTTTCTGGAAAACATCAAACACGCAACTTCGAAGGAAAGAGATGCCTACTGCTGGAGAAATGACCGGTGGAAAGCAGCGCAGCGACGCTCAGAAACAATTGTGTTTCGATATCTAGAGCGTTCCTAATCGCAATAATTGGTAAATAACGTGGGAAATTGTGTTGTCATACGAGCTTATCTTAGACATTTTACGGTCGGACCTCCTCAACAACCAAGGATCTCCTCGAACGCTTCCCCCCAATCTCAATTACACGTCGCAAAAGGAGACATTTCGACGTGCTATAAATTTTCGTTGCGAAACAGCCCGCGTGTACCGGCTGCCTTCCGAGTGAGTACTTAGGCGCGCGAGACTTCGCTATTGTGTCTTCGTCGACTTCTGGTAGCACTGACCCTTCGTAGCTGGATGTCGCTGGGAACTGCCGCGTCTTCCTGGCCCGAAAGCATGACCAGTGACAGCCTCCTATACTCTCCTAATGCTAGCGATGGCGGACGATTCCGCGACTGAGCCCCCAACATGGCGGACGTACCCGATGTTGCCAAGTCACAATGCATTATAAATATCCCCTATTGTTACGTATTTTTTCAGACGTGCGGGATCGCTTTGTGACCTAGGCAAAGGCTTCCTCTTGCTGGGGCGGATGAAGCAGTTGATCAGGGCACAAATGCTTTATTCATGCGCTCTCCGTTGTAAGAATGCCCCAACGACTCCTCACAGAAGGAAGTTTCCCAAGAAAAGAAAGCTGGGAAAACTCAGCCGTCGGAGTTCACTTCAAACAGTATTATACGGTGTCTTGAGAACACAATGTGCATGTGTTTTATCGTAAAGGAAATTTTACCGAGTTCCACCGATTTCATTAGTACACATTTCTGCTGATTGATATATATTACTTAATTTTTGCTGATCAATTCCTGGAAGTCGAAATCTACTGCTCCAGCTGAAATTAAGAAAAAGATGGTGAAAACAAAAAGCTTACTTTTTATTCCGGGTACAAATTTAGAACTGCACTAAATTGAGTATGTTCACGTAGGCTGCCTCAAAGCTTAATGTTCATGCGTGTTTTTTTAATGCAACCTAATTCGAAGTGTTGTGGTCGCTGTGTGCTACTCAAATTACTTGGTTTAGAATGATTTGCTAATTGGTCAGTCGAGAAAGCTAAATTTTTTAAAATTACTTAAATGCTTATTCTATTAGATAAAGATCACTTGGTGACATGATGAGGCAGTGGCGATGTTGAAATTCCCAAACCTTTGTAGTAATTCTTGACCTCTCGTTATTTGAATACGAATGTACAAATTGTGCAAATATAAACCATAACGATACGTCGTGTAAGTGAACATAAATCAGGTCGATTTATGAACTTGCCGTGTGGCTGCCCGAAAATAGGCTAATGTTTGGCATAAAGTTACGTACAACCGTTTAGAATCTGTTTAGCAAGCCTACATCTGCACACGAACTCCTCACGCTGGCAGTGCAGCCTAACGTCTTGAAACTACACAACTGGTGATGGCTTATTCGGGGGGCCATATATAGCCGAGGGCCTTCCAATCGAGAGTTTTTCACTGTAACATGTACAAGCTTGAGACCTAAAGGCACCGGCGCAACCAGACGACACAAGAAGAGAGACATGCATCAAGAAGCATCTTCTTGATGCGGCTATCGTGGGTCGCATTGCAAAGTGGTACATTTGGCTGTGTTTTGTGTGTGTGTGTGTGTGTGTGTGTGTGTGTGTGTGTGCTTACGTGGCTGCTTTTGCGCTTGCGTTGTTGGCACGTTTCCCTCCCCCCTTTTATTTTACTTTCCCCCTCATTTCCCATGCTTCACTGCCACACTTATAAAGCACGTCAGTTTTACAAATAAAGTGAGTTGTTAATCCGCGCTTGTGTGTCCGTGTCTCTCTTCCTGTGTCGTCTGGTTGCGCCGGTGCCTTTAGGTCTCAAGAACCTACCAACTCGCCCAACAGGAGGTTTTGATCAACCTGTACAAGAGGTGCAGAACACAGACGTGTTCATGTTCTGGCCCGTCGGGAAGGCTACTGCCATGACCAGGATCGAACCCGCGACCTTGTGTCAACCACGCTACGCCAAAGCTACGGGCTTAACATGGCAGATCAGAAAAAGCTCGCAAACCACAATACTGGTACCATGCCCTATTGCCTCTGTACATTGCACGGTCGGTGTCTCAGACCGGATATTCACCCGATTTAGAGTTGTCCTGTCAGCGTAGCCTGCGAATGGTCCAGCGAATGAACACTTGTACAAGGTACATGTATCGCATGATACATGTACCTTGTACAAGTGTTGTACAAGCGGCCGTCACACGAGACGCAAATAAGGGCAGTTGTACTCATAGAACTTAGTGCCATGACGGTTCATTAAGTGGTTCCCCAAGGCTCCATCTCGAAACAAGTCCAACGTGCACGTAGGGCAGCAATAACGCTTTGAGTGGCAGGCGTACCCAAAGGATGGTGAAGTGGCCGATTAGGTGCTCCGGTATATCATAACAGCTGTATGAAACGTTAGTAAATAGATGTTTCTACGTGCGATCGGTGTGTTCCATTAAAGGCGATGCATATTTCAGCTTTGTCTGCCCTTATTCTCGACGATGACTTCCGGTCCAATTCAACGGCAGCATTCATACACGCACACTGCAGCACTGGTCAGCACTGAGTGATGTCCAGTTTTGCCTAAATATTGCTAATGTTGACCATCTGTTGGGCAACTTTTGCTAATGCTGCTTAATTATGCATAACTGGTGCATAATGTTCGCTAAACTTTGGCTACTGTCGGCTAGCCAGAAACTGGGTTGTTTACTAATTGATATTTATTTTTTTTCCACTTCCCCCCTCGTTGCCCTTTGGATATACCGGGTGGGACAGTTCCATAATTTTACGTTGGTTCCATTGAGCAGCGGGAGATGAAACTGTTGTGTACCATTTCGGAAATGCTCTGATACGCAAATTTCAGGCGATCCCTAGAGGTCAGGAAAAAGCAATCGATTTAGGTTGTCATTGCGTATACCATCTGTCATAACTGTCGCGGCTTGAAACAATAATTTAAATCAATCAATCAATTAAATAACATAGGGGCGAAAGATCATGGACTGATAAAGTTTTTCGCTCCTGTTCACCCTACAGAGACGGGGAAACATCTGTGGTACAGGCGGGAACCCCAGAACTTCTGATACTCAACTTCTAAGTTTCAGTATTATCGACAAAAAAGCTGGCATCTCTTCGTCCGTACATTGTATTGGCGTAAAACTGACGCCGAAAATAGATGCATGAGCTCTGCGGTTAGAGGGCTCGGAATGTAGAGCTGATAGAGCAAAGCGTGGCTTCGGGCGAACCGGTAATTCATAACTATGTGGTGTGGGGGTTCTTCTACTAATACTACTAATACTACTAGCAGCGGCATCGCCGCTAGCAACCCCGTGTCGTGGATTCGAGCACTCGACGAGCAGAGAATGTGGTAGTCGCGTTTGTTCTCGCTCATCTCAGCCATGCATCGCCGCGCTGCCGCGCGAGTCGGCCCGCGGCCCGTCTCGAGGCAGGACAGCACAAACCGTCGCACGCGGCGAAAGAGTAGAACATTAGGCGTCACTCTCCCAGCATGGTAATTTAATAAAACACGTTAAATGAAACGAACAAAACAAGGCCGAATGAATCGAATTAAATATAAACAAAGGGTAACAATCACGATAAACAGCACGCGAACACAATAACACAAACAAAGGACAATAACACTGAACAACACGCGAACACACAATAACACACAAAAAACCATGCAAGGGAAAGAGCCTAACCCCGGCGAGCGCACCCGTGACCGCGCACCCCTAGAGAAGGAAAACAGAAGGAAAAGAACATACAGAGGTGGGTGTCGGTCGCAGGTCGCCGCCGTGGTCGCTGGGGCCCGAAACGACGCGCGGTCCTGACGACGAAGCCTCGTCGTCCGGACGGTTGCAAAAGCACGTCCGCACCGCTTCGAGTCCCAGAGAGTTCTCTCGAGGCATCTCCAAAACCCGAACGCGCGAAACGTCAGAAATTACTGCTGTCCAATGGCAGCCTAGTTAAAACCACATGCGGCGGAGCGGCCAGCCCTCCACAGTGGTAGGTCGCCTCCACGTCCAGCTGGGAGAGGGGGATGCGGGGACATTCCACGCAAAACATGGCGTCGAGCGGGACCCGGCGCCCACAGTGGATGAGCATTGATAACAATACATTTACATGTTCTTATGGCGAATCGTATGACCAGATGGTTTTATTTACGGCAGAAATAAATGTAAGGCCAATTTATTATTTTTTTTTTTGAATGACGCTACTAGACACTTTAAAATGGGTACTGCCTTGGCAGGTCATCAACTTTCTCACCTTTTTGAACGTAGTATGGTGTTATGAGTTCATTATCATATACGTAAGTGTGATTTGTCTTGCCTGATGACACTGTCTGAGCACCGTACTGTCTGAAATAGGTAAAGCAGTATCATAAATCACTGGCTGTATTCGAGACGTGAATAAAAACGCTAGGTCGAGAAAGAATGACGGCGCCCATGTTTTCCACTTTTGATATTATATAAATGCATCTGGATCACCTTCAGTGAACCGCCTATCCGCGGATAGTATTTCGAATGCCTCTGATTGTACTCTAATGGGTTTGCTGTGTATAAAGTGGCGTTGGTATTTTCGCTCTATCTTGACGAAAGCTCTATGGCCGTAAATATTATTTGAAGACTTGAGAATGCTGCAAAGCTGCATGTGTTCCTGTGGTCTGTTTTCTGACCCGTTGAATTATATTGCAGTAATTTCAGCGGTTATTCGCAGTTTCTTATGCAAGTGCATTGGCCGTATCACATGGAAACGCCACATTGCGATGCCTACAACGATCGAGTACGTCTTTGCAAGCTTATGTCACCAATGGTTTTTGATTCCACGATGGTTGCTGATAAGGCAGTGCCGCTTCCAAGCGTGCACACCTCTTACTGCGTAGTAAGCAAATAATAAGGCGGGATTTCTTTCTGAATACAGACTAATTTTACTCGTGAATTATGATGCACCCAAGCAACAGCAGTCTGCGCGACAGCTGTAACTACATGGTGCAGTAGCAAAGCTGTACCACCATGCAGCGTGCGGTACAGTATTTTTTATCCTTAAAGCGCCATTATAAGATGCACATCCTCTTCAAATTAAAAAAATAATGCCCGATTTTGAACTGAAATCTGCGATATTTGCTAATGAAACAGAATCCACTTGCACGTCTTGGCAACTTGGGTGGTCGTTAGTCACTTTAAGACAATCGTTATGCATGACACTCGTCTCAAAAATAAGTTTATAGGTGCGCCTATTTCCGAGCGGTTGTACTTCGAACCTCCAATCTGTGCCTGCACAGTGAAGGCAGTATGCTGTATACTTCTACACCAGGTCATTTGAGCGCTTACAGAGTCATATTTATTTCTCATTAAATTCATTCCTCGTTCAATGGGCTTGAAATGGCGCTACGTGGACTGCTTTATACTATGGGGATCGCCGCCATAGGGACGAGATAATGAAGAGTAGACGACGAAGTACGCGTGTGGTGTGCGTGGCTCGTGCTAGCGTTCTAGCCCGGGCCGGGAACATGGCTGGACGAACGACTGGGCGCGCCGTCCCGCAGATGGCTGGCCGGGACTGAGTGACAGCGGGCCGAGGCGCGGCCATCTCCCACAATACATAGGTTCGTGAGCATGACGTCATAGTAGTGCTGTACAAAATGGGGTGTGATAAGGGTGCTTGTCTGTGTAATTCAGACGGACCTTAGCGAATTCTGTCATAACCTAAATACAAATAAACCGGAACGTAAGACTACATCTCGAAAACGTTTCTCGTTACTGTCAATATCTAAGGATGCGTAAAATTTAAGTTATTGTTTTACTTCTCTTACGTTGACGTGCTGTTTGGAGCAGTTCTAAATGACACTGTTCTCTTCCAGTTCTCTCCTGGATAAGGTGTTGACAAAGTAGTGCAAAGGCAGTTGTACTTGGGATCGAGGGTACCTTTTGAGTGGAACATCAAACTATATCTCGGATTTGCGTGCGCAATCAACTGAAAGAGAAAAAGAATCACCAGGAAATAAGTTACGTCCTTTTTTGCTTTTCTACGTTTGGCGTCATGGACATGACATCGCGGAATTGCGTGACTAGATTGGTAAATGGGCATCACCAGTACAAAGCTGTCTGCGAGGTTCTATGTCGCGCTAGGCGGGATCGTCATCTTCGGCTCAGAATACAGCTAGGAATACGGCTCGTTGACATAGGGCCTCTCGCACTTCGCTTCCATCGAAATGCGTCCAACGCGGCCGGGATTCGATCCCGATACCTTCGGGTTAGCAGCTGACTGCTGCCAGGACTCGCGTAATCTTTCGGCCAGGATGATGATGATGATGATGATGATGATTGCGGTTCGGAAAGGACGCTCATTTCTGTAGCCCATGTAGGGAGCACAGCTAAGCGTCCGTGGCGGTAGGAGAGTGCAAGAGATAGAGAGGAGAGAAAGGCCGTAGTGGAGGGCTCCGGAAATTTTGACCACCTGGGGTTCTTTAACGTGCACTGACAACGCACAGTACACGAGCCTCAAGCATTTTCACCTCCATCGAAAATGCGACCGCCGTTGTCAGAATCGAACCCGCATTTTTTGGGTGGCAGCCAAGTACCGTAACCACTACACCACCGCGGCAGACAGAAGTCATCAAGGTAGCAAGCAAGAATTCGATGAGCGTTGGGATTGAGCTATGTGCAATGTTTATTGGCACGTGCCACGCGTGCACAGAACGCAGCCTGCTCTCGGCCGAACTAGACGCCGCAGCAGCTTCCGCTCCGCTACGATTTTTTCACGCCTCTCAGCTACAGTGAATCTCGGCTGATAAAGAAGCGACGACGGCACTGCCTACGTTGGCCGCCATCACGGTTTCCCGCCACTCGCTAGAGCACCTGCACGTGCCTCAACAGAGAAATGTAGATGCATGACCTACCATTCGTGTTCGGGACATGCCTGCCTGGGTGTGCGCAGAAGCTCTCTCACTTCAGCTTTATTAGCAAAACAATCGCGCGCGCAATGCTATGTGCTGTACTTCCGTCGCAACTTTCAAGTTCAGCGGCGAGAACACAGCGAATCTGCCGCAGAAAACCCGCATATGCGGCCACCTGAACTGCGCGATTCGCACGCAGAGCTTTCGCAGAGTAACGAGAAAAAGTGGCGAAGTCCGCGACGGCTGTGCTTCAGACCTTCAAATATGCAAAGGCACAGTACATGCTCAAAGCGACCTCTTCCCCTTGCCCATCTCCTTTCTCTCCTTTTACTGCGATGGTAATTATATGGACAGTCTCGACGGGTTTTTGCCGTCGCGGTCGCTGTCGCCGTCATGTTCCGTATAGACACTTTTTCATAATATTAAAGCCAGCTTCCCTGTGTTGCAGCTTGCCATACTAATGGCGGCGTAGAGAATCCCGCAAACAAAATATACAATTGCAGTTTGCTTGTGATTGGGCATGTAAAATGCCGACTCAGCCCTTCTGATATAAACATGCACAAAAAAATGGGCCTCAGCATGTGCAACTTTAATTTTGACAGCATTTCAACGAAGACAGCTGTGGCCATAAGTAGGGGAAATGTGCAGTGCAGGGAAGCGCACTTACGAATTATGAAAAGGGTTTCATGAAAATTATGAAACGAGAAGAGACTGCGAAAGGTCTCCTGGGAGCAGCCGTATTCTCTTACACCAGCGTTTTGTTGAGTTACGTGAGATCGTATCCAAAAGAGCGGCCAGCCTCACTTCGCATAACATTACAATTTCTTGCTATCGCGTTCTCTCCTTAGCCCTTTCGGTGAAGCTGTGATTTTTCCCTCAAGCGCGCGCGCACACAGACCGCATGCGTGCGTAAGACACAGGCAAATCGCGGCGCATGGAGAAAGTCAGGCGTTTTTTTTTTTCATTCGACTTTTTTTAGCCAGGATGTTAGCCGTGACGTTGAGGGGCGACGCTTCTGGCAGTGCATTGCCCATTGTCTAACGGTGAGCTGTGTGTGTGCGTGTGTGTGTGTGTGTGTCACAGAGCCGAATGTCACGCTCGGTGCGCACGGAGACTTGAAGTGTCATTCGTATTTCATGAAGAGGGGGCAATTAATATCCTATAATACCCAGCAGAATTGTCTGCTCTACACCAAACACTTCATAAAAAGCTGAAGAGGCCTGAGGAGCCTGGAAAGCTTTGATATTTCTTTTTTTTTTTTGTTCTGACGAGAACTTTGAAGGAGACCAGAATGTTGACCCCCGTAATTATAGGTGTCCTTGTCGAAGCGCTGATGAGGCTCCTTTAATGATGCACACATAATTCCCGTCGCCTGTGATGGCATCAGCCATCGTCAGGAGCCAGGGTCACATCTCCCGCCACAGCTCTTTGCAGGACACCGCGTTAATGCTGCCGCATAAGTAGAGGTGCTGGCCATTGTTGAAAAGCTCGGGATAGGTATTGTTTCGAAAAGATGACGTTATGTCTTTCATTAAGATTCGGGTCCAGTTCGCATTGCCTACGTGACCCAGGATTGACTGCCTGACAATTTCGGCGAAAACGTCGCTGCCAACTTATGGCCTCCTAATTCTTCAGATATAAATCTGCTAGGCCTCTATGTTGGGGCACCGTTGAGAGATAGGCCAACTAACCGCTCCAGAATACAATAGACTCCTCGAAGGCCGCCATTGCTGGCTCAACGGCCAACGTCTCTATGGACGACTTTATTCGTGTATGCAGCCGTATCCGAAGCCGAACTGAATCGGTTATTGCTGTGTACTGCTGAATTTTCGCAGGTATTCTTCGGAATTGTGTCTATTTATGTTGAAGATGGTCTTCTCTACCTGAGGACAACAATGTGTTCTCGAATACCTCTCGCAGTCGGTATATAGACCAGTCACTTGATTCGTTAGCCTACAAGTGGTAGAATTTGACTCAGCCGGCGCTTTTTTTTTTGTTTTCATTAAGGAATCATAGAAATAACTGTAATGAAAGCTAGCACATTTTAACGATGCTTAGAAAGTAACCAAATATGCGGCTTAAAGTAAATAAACCTCCCCATTACAATGCTCTGAAAATATTGCCCGTACGTTGCATTTGGAACAGCAGATGTGTCTGTCACATGCGCTAGGTATAAATATTTACGTTTAACAGCCAAAATATATTTTGATAGTATCCCGGAGGAGTGATACGCTGCGCCAAGTGTGAACGGAAGCGATCACAACGTATTAATGCTGCTTTTACATCCAATTTTAAAAATCTTAGAAATCCTCAAGAAGGGCATTTTTGGGTGATCAAGACGCAGCTACGGCACAGTTAGTTTGGAAAGGACTACTGTAGAGGCTCATGTCTCCGTCGCTTCGGAGGCAGTGGTGACCGCCACGTTATTCTCTACCAGTCTCAGAATCGGGGACTTCCGCAAACCTTATTTTTATAAGATCCTTCGTCTATCTCTTCGGCTCAATGTAGTGTTAAAATTTGCATCTATTGGTTTAGCTTGTTTACACATAAATAAGCTGTCTACAAGGAATTCGCAAGAAAGCATGTCAAATTACAAGTGAGATTAACAAAAATAGTAATTGCTTGAAGAAAGAAACGCGAATAGTTTCCCTGGTTACAAGTACTCATTTCATGTAATACTATACGTACAAAAAGGTCAGCAGAGAAGGTACTTTATAATCACCATACCTTCCACGCATCCGGCTCATATCCAAGACGTCTGGCAATGTACTTGTGGTCGCAACGTGAAGTTCCGTGACCACAGCAGCTGCTAAAAGCAAAAAGAATAAGTGGGGTCATTATTTTCAGCACCATTGCTATAGTGAAGGGAGCAGGACACGCTGCAAAGGCTTGAGAGGACGTGTGGGTGGGTGCCCTGAATTTAGGTACAGAGACTTGACACCGGTTGGTTCCTTCGTTCGAAGCACATCTGGCAGAAGGAGAAAACAGCGTCACCCAGGCCTTGTTATAGCAGATGTTTGCCGTCATTCAAACGAATCCCGGCGCTAGGTCATTAACAGCGTGACTTTTCCCCGATTTGTCGCTACGAACATGTGCATGCTAATAAGCCATACAAGCGGGCAGAAGTAATGCGGAGTTCATAAGAATGCCATACTGGGAACATGAGTACCTCACAGCAAATAGTGTCTGAAACTCACAGTGAAGGAATGGGAGATGTGCGCCTTGATTGAATATGATAAGGAGGTCCACTAAAAGGCCTGTATATATCTGTATACCTTTCTCCATCCATACCAAAAAGGGAATGGACCAAGTCCTCGCTTCTTTTTTAGACAGAACCTGGCCCGTAGGCAGGAACTTTTTTTTTTTTTGGGTGGGGGGGGGCGGTGGGGGCGGGGGGGGGTAGGGCACACTTGCTGAAGGCCTTGACTTTTTGATAAAAAAATCTATTTTCGTTATTTATTTTAGGTAAAAATCGCAGCATGTACAATAAGTGACTTTTTAAATGCAACGTTATTCATAGGCCTAGATGTTATGTTATCAACACTACATCCCCCCCCCCCCCCCCCCCCGGCAACGGGCCTGGACAGAACCGCAAAATGCGCAAACAATCACGCAAATCCGCAACACTTTTTGGGAATCGCGGTCCTACTGATCAGTCAGCGAGGAGATTACCAATGCCGATTTGTGTGCATTCGGTCATGCTTTTGTTCATATTGAGTAGTTGTGTGGGAACGTGGGTTTTCCAGGCACGTCGGCAGCACTGTGCTTATCAAGCCATAGCTCATGATAAGACGCAACGTGAAAACTGAAGTTACTACACAGACGCCTGTTTTCTCGAATATAAACGCATGCCACGGCGCGCTGATGTGCATATCATGGGCGTCGCATGTTGGAGGATTCCTATGCCGTTGAGATAAGCTGGGCAACATCATACTGAGTGAGAGTAGTACCTTTTCTTCGTGGATATATGAGGCGTTTAACACGCACGTTATGCAAGCACCAGCACCTCTGATTCAGATACAATAGGTTCACTTCCGGTACGTGTCGCACGAGAGGAGCAACCGTGGGCAAATAGTAGCGTGCTTGCTTCTCAAACTCCGGGGTCCCGGATTCTAACCCTAAGCCTCTTAGCACGTGTTACGTTTTCGTTCGTTATAGCACGTTTATTTTGTCTGGTTGTTATGTCAAGATTTCAATCGCAGACTAGAAGAAAGGTCGCATCGCGCTTGTATATAACCCACGCAAAGTGTTTCCTAATGAAATTTTCAATTTGAGCTTTTCCTGGTCCTTCTGTTACACAGCGTTTAATGATGAAATTCGATCACCTGTGGCGGATACCTCATACCTCCGCGTGCCCCGCCACGGATATTCACGCTTCCAGGGGCGCGATCAGACATCTTTGTTCGGAACACATCGCGTTCGCTGGCTGCAACGTCATGAAGTCGGGGCGCGGCTCTCGGAGCGCGCGCTGCGGATTTGCGCGACTGAGCACAGCGCAGGATCCCATTTGGACGAACCTCTCTGAACAACCTCGGAGTCGCGCAGGCGCGACTCCGAGGTTGTTCAGAGAGGTTCGTCCAACTGGGAGAGGATTTGTTCTTTCCCGTCGGATATGTGACGTCCGACGGCCGGGGTTCCACTTGTTTGGCCGGACTGGCCGGGAAGGGAACATCACCTTAAGGTGATGGTATATTGTTTCGTAGCGAATAAATGGGGTCAAGGTCTGAAACAGCCAGATGGAGAGCACGGAACAGAGCGTTAATTATCGAATTGCAATTCCTTGTAGCTGCATGTCATGCACAGGTCAACACGTACAAAAGGAGAAATAAGGCTACGACAAGAACAAACAACCGAATGAACAAAAGCAGCCATATACTGTTAACCACTCAGGTATAATATCTTTTTCTCAAAACGTACAAACAACTTGTCGACACATGGTGCCCTTTCTGCTTATGTAGGATGTCACTCAAGTCCGCTATAATACATGTATTTGGCAGGAGATAAATGTCTTCACAACGTTTTAGAAGGCTGTACCGGCTTCTGGCTTCATGCAAGTTCGCCACACGCCTCTCAGCAGGTCAGGGATGCATCAACATGTTTGGACGAACTACCATCGATCGTAACGACCAGTGACACACAAACGCGAAACCGCCAGCGAGCCGAGGCCGCTGCTCGTAAGCCATTAGTGGTTTGCGCATGAATAGTTGCGGTTCTGCTGTTTTGGGTATGGGTCGCTATTTTCTTGTCATGTTGTTTTCGTTTTTGTGATATACATCGCGCTAAAAGAATGACAATGTGGTTGTGTATCCGGCACTTGTTGCCTTAAACCAAAAGTGGACAGACAGGCAGGAGTTGCGTTGTACTTACTTCCCCGTACTCACTTGTCACTTTGGTTGAATATCGCTTTCTTCGCGATCACGAAAATAAGTGATATTGCAAGCCGATACTGTGTTGCCAGACCGTTCCATTTCCTTTGATGTTTTTGTTAAGTCTACTGCGTCCCACTCCCGTTCACAGCTTTAGACCTTGGCCGCTGTAATAAATAAATAAATAAATAAATAAATAAATAAATAAATAAATAAATAAATAAATAAATAAATTGAGCACTTCGACGTCTCGATCTTGTGAAAATTCTGGACAAATTGAAATGAAGTAGATAAACCGAAGAGCTGCATGCATGGGATAGCAAGCTCATGGTAACGAGTCTTTGCAAATGTTCCATTAGCGCAACTGTATTAATGCGTGAGTGTTAGCAGCAGTAAATTATAAAGAACGTCTGAGCGATTGTGGCTATCATGTTGCACGTACTCGCATAGTACATAGCGTAATGTTGGTTTATGATGAAGAACTGCGCGCTGACGTTCGCTAGCGTTAGCTAGCGCTGACTGTAAGTTGCCCAATTCTAGATAGGTGTTCCCTATATGAATTTTTGCACCCTATAATTGAGCATTGTTCACTACCGACTAATAAAACGTAGTCATGAGGAATGTCGATAACAGAAGGACACCCCTCTCGCGTATCCCGCAGAAAAAAAAAAAGTGTTCAAGCAGCAGAACTAGACTGCGTATAAAACTTGAACTGTTTTTCCGCGGATATCAATAACTGGAGGCGATTGCAGGGTTTAATATAGTGCTAGAGCTTCCCTTACGGTGTTTCAAGGATGAACGAAGGCAGCTTTTTGGCGCTACAGAGCAAGTATGCACTATAACTGCTGCTCAGCCATAACATCGCCTTGGCAGCAGCAGTCTCAAGCACTGGCGTTGTGAGGAACGCTGCCAATAGCGTTGGAGGTGTCACATTTCAATAAAGCACGTGGTCACATTAAAGTTCGTAGCCGGTTGAGACTAGGGTTCGTCCCGCTTCGATGACTGTAAGAAACCCAATTCAGTACACCGCAGCTGTACAGCGAGAACGGCGGATAACGCTCACAACAGCAGTGGGAGAGAGAGAGCGATATGCATGCAGCTTTTATCTCACAGTCCATTGAGAGGAACATCGGAACATGATGCCGCAGCGTATTCCTCCTTTTGCAGGGAAACGCACTGTGGCTTTATCGTGACTTCAGAGGCATCCTAATCCTCGCAGCTATCAACTTATGGATGGCGCAGCAACGCTGAAGTCGGTTTTGCGCCTCTATACTCGGGCTTCACAGTGCCACCACAAGCTGTGCATCGCATCTTGCCACCGCTTTGGCAGTACTACAACGTCGTTCCCTATTTTCACAGAAAGAATGAGCGAGCTTCAATCGTCCATACATTTTCTTTCATTTAAGAAAAGCAGTATTTTTGGGCAGTTCCTACTGAATAGAGTACACACTCTATTCAGTAGCGTCGAAAGCACGTTGTTAATTTGAAAATGAAAGTGTTTTATATCGGGTTCCACTAAGAAATCGCTGACGTACTTCCGTCAAGGAAGCGGAAATGAACACAAGTTTTACCAGAAAAGGTACCACCCTCCATGATTGGAGCCCAAAACCACCCTAGACGTGATGATAAAAGCTGTAAGCTCTACCGATCCCACCACCGACACATTGGTGATATGAGGAAGACTGGCCTTATATCTTCACTAGACCGCTTTACAGTTGGCATCTAGCTGATTTCAGGCTAAAGCAAAAGTGTTTAGCAAGTAAAATCATTCCTAAATTAGCATCACCAGGTGTGTATAGGGCTTTCGCTTGTGTGGAACTGTGAAGGATCCCTGTGTAGCGTCGAAGTGCCACTGGTGTCTACATGCAAAGGCTTCACATGTCCAAAGTAAACCCATCTCCCAACTCTCGATTTGCCAGATTTCCGCGCAATTATTCCACAGATTCGCTAATAAGGGCTCTCCTTTCGTATTATGCCGATTCCTATGACAGATGGATCAACCACATTTTTTACTGTAAAGGATGTTTATTTTGGACACGTCTTTTGATTATAAACTACGTACTTCGTACCAGGCGAAAGGAGCTCATACAGAAGGGAGCAGCCTCTGGGTACATTTCTCTTTGTTCTCAGGTGTGTTTCCTCCACCCAAACTTGATAGCCTGAAATAATAACAAGGCGAATGCTGAACACTCACCGATTTATTTAGCTATTTATTTATTTATTTATTTGAATTGGAAGTTTTTCGTGCATCTGCAGCGCCCTTAACTGGGTATTATTGCCGGGAAAGACATAAAGGCATTAAATCGGTACTAGAGGAAAAATGAGAGGCGCCATGCTATTATGCAAGGTAACGCAACATCAACACCAAATCCAGAACAGAAAAGACAGACGTAAAAATTAATGGACCACACTCTGACGCAGCTCTAAATACTGCCCGCGGAAGCTAGGTTTCCTTACTATACAATAATTCAGCAAGTGCATTGTAGTGGCAAGTGGCCATCGTGCGACTATCTTCAATGCCAGGTCGTTGTAGTCATGGCGTGCTCTTGAAAAAAGATGTTTGTATCTGTTCATTTGACACTGATATTCTCGGACCGTTTTAGGAGTAATAAATGTAGGCAGGCCTGTAAGGAATATTTATGAAGGGTGAAGAATAGACGTCTATTTTCTGAAGCTTCTTGCGCCTCTTGAAGGCTATTGGCCTCGAGATCGAACAGATTCGGCGCCTAGCGGCGGATGAACGAACCTCCCAAGTGCGCATGGCTCTTCACGCCTTCTGCTAGCCACCGCGCGTTTACATGCGCGCGTACGTCATGCATAGCCTCCAGTATGTTCGTTCATTGTGCTGCAGCAGTGCTAAATGCTTGCATGTGTTCTCGTCCAAAAGTATTTACATACAGAAGTATTTAGCCTTGCTCTGCAGTCTTCCCTATTTGTTGGTATCACTGAGTGCGCGTGTCGAGGGCGTGCCTTGTGATCGCCACATGCCTGGTCTGGCACAATTATTTCAGTGTAGCTGCTGCCGTGTCGTTCAAGCACACGACAAAGCGCAGTTGCCTTTCTTTTGAACAAATTACGCTGGAATCGTCGGCGTGTAAATGCTGTTCAGTAGTGATATCGTATCACGATACGTGGTTGTTTTGTGGCAACACAAAGGAGTTTATAGGAGCTGACACAAATATCTGTCAATGGTAGACCAAGATAATGATCTGACACACGGACTTCCATGAAGACGTACTTGTTCATTTGCGTATAATAGCTCGACTGGCGCTTAGTGGTTCCATGATGAGCCTTCATTGTGCTTAAGATGTTCTGTTATTGTAAAGTATTGGTGCCACTACCGAGAAAGTATCCGCTTCACAAATGAACCATGGCAGTTAGGCACTTAAAACGTTCTTCCGGAATAAAAAAGTGTATTACAACAGGATCGTGCTTGACGCGACAGCCCGGCGTTTAATATAAGTTGAACGTTATTGTGGTGTCGTAAGCATGACAGAAATTACCAGGCATTATAACGCGATAGCGTTAGAGAGCTCGTTTAGCAGAAATACCGCCGTCGGTGTCGGTATCTCTCCGTGAGCGAAAAACGAGAAAGGTGCAAATAAAATAACAATACAAATTTTCGGTCCCATTGAGGATCGAACCCGGGCCGCTTGCGTGGCAAGCAGGTGTCCTACCACAAAGCCACGATGTTTTTTTTTTTAAATCAGTTTATTGACACAACACAAACATAAATAGCAGGTAACATACAGTTTCTTTTTTTCTTAAACAGCAATGCAGACTACTACAGTAGTCTCGACGGTGTTATTTCTTAAAATTCATTTAGGTAAACCTGAGGCTGAACCCTGGCTACCCAATCCGGAACAAACTCTTGATCTTTTAGTACATCAATATACTGGCCAATGCATTCTCGAAAGAGCACACGTGCTGGCCGCCTGTCCGGGTCGCAGTGAAACCCGGCCATTCGAGCTCGCCATAAACAATGGAGGCCAAGCAGCATTATCAGGTCGAAAGGGAGCCCATCATCGTTTTCAACAGTTAAAAACCGAATTCCAATTGGATGTAGAGGCAAATCTTTCTTCAGCGTCCTTTGCAGCACATCCCAGAAATAGACCCCTTCCCAACAGTGCAAGAAAACATGATCTATTGTCTCTGGTTTTCTACAAATAAAACAATGGGATCCCCATGGCAAATAAAAACCTCGCTCTTCCAAAAAGGTCCGCACTGGCAAAGTACCAGAGTGTAACTTAAAAAAGAAGGTTTTTGCGCTTGACGGAATTTGCATTTTTTTTACTCGTTTGAGTACGTCTTGGCCTTCGCCTCCACTGTTTATGGCTCTATACAGAGGTACTGGAAAAATCATGTCACAAATGTCTTTATATAATTTCTTTCGATTAACTGAAAAAAGATATTCATTTGAAAACCTGACAGACAGGAAACGGACGCTGTCCACAATTTCCTTAAGGTAGCCTCGTGTAGATCCAGGCATACTTGCGGTGCTAACAACATAATTAGGTAAAGAGCGACAGAGGCGTAGCTGGCATACAGTTCGCAAAAAGGGATCTTGAACATCCCGAAAGAAAAGGAAACGATTAACTAGTTGGCGCACGAATAGATGCGACAAACCGAGTCCTCCAGCTTTAACTCGTCTGAACAGATTCGTCCTACTGCATCTTTCCCAAGTGGAACCCCACACAAAAATGGCGAATATTATATGAAGCTTTTGAACATTCACACGCTTACAACAGAACACTTGCATGGCTTACTTGGGACTTTCTCGAAAAAAAAAAAAACACCACATAAATGTCAGGTAGTGGAAGGAGTCTCCTTAACGCATTTTATTCGGCAGGTGTCACGACGAAAACGAGCCCATTCGGGCGATTTGTAGGAGGAATAAATTTTATTGAGCATATCAAGCAAACAGCAAATGGATGGATGGATGGATGGATGCTATGAGCTTCCCCTTTGTAACGGGGCGGCGACATGTGCGCCACCAGGCTCGTAAGAAGATTTAAGAACTTTTTTTTTCTCTCTTTTAATTTTCCTCATGCCTTTTAAATTTACTTCAATCAAATCGATCATGCCATATCAAAAACGGAATTTCATAGCCCAGTTCCCTGCCCCTTATGGCAGAAATTCCATATTTTTCCCTATAATTATTTTTGTCCGTTCTCTCTAGTTTTCTGCCACCAGTATTCTAACCGTCTCTTACTTATTTCAATCGCGGCTATGTTCAGCTTCCCGTTGTTCGCCCTAAAACCCAAGGCTTCATGTAGGGTGGTGCCCAAACGTACACCTGGGTGGATATTTCCGCATTCAATCAGAACATGCTCTGTCGTTTCCCTATCTTAGATTAGATCTTAGAAACATTAGATAATGTGCTGCCATCTGTGAGACATTGTGAAAAACATGTCTCGACTACCATGGCCTCCGAGACGGCGTGTGCGCCCGCCATCTCGGAGGCCATGCGACTACAGCAGAGCCTATATGGTTCCGCCGTTCTAGGACAGGAAATATATTGCCACATGGCGTCTTTTCATCTAAAGCGACAGACGCGCGCTGTTAGCATTTCTATCTTCGGCTTGCGTCTATGCATGCGCACCACTAGGCGTCTGGTATGAACGCGCGTCAGTGAGACTGTGGCGTTCGAATTTCATCCTTAGTGTCGACTTAAGGAGCGTCCAGCTCGAACTCTGCGGGGTATAAAACGGCGTGCGTCGCCAAGCCGTGGTGCTCTTCCTCTTCTGACCCGCCAAAAGACGCGCTGCGCCTGTCGTCGCTACCACCGCCGAATTAGGACAAGGTATCCAATAAAGTGGCTGCCCCAAGACGCTCTCTACGTCTGGCTCTTCTAGTCACAATACTGCGTGACAATATCATATCAAGCAAACAGCAAACATTAGATAATGTGCTATTTGCCATTTCACCGACCATAAGCCGATGCTTGTTGCGGTTGGCCGGAAGATGTCTCCAGAAGAACAAATCGAACAGCTGCCAGATAGTTAACGCAAGAAGGACGACAGAATGTGACCATTTACGAATGAAAGTGTCACGCCTACGCGCAGTTCATAATACAGGATCATGTGACTGCATCTCTGTGCAATATTTTCATGAAGTTGATATAAAAGTGCTATTAAAAAGATCGAAAACCTGTTCCATTACTATAGATCTGTCGCGTGTGTGTGTGTGTGTGTCTGTGCACATGTGTGTGTGTGTGTGTAACAACACACATTAATAAGTATGCACTGAGTGGTTGAAGTGCACACTAGGGGCCGGATTTCGCTATCGCATTCAACTCTTAAAGACGAAGCTTAAGGGTCCCCAAATATTTAACAGCCAAATTGTAATCTCTTTATTATGTAAAGAAAAGACGTGCAAAGCAAGGACACAAAAGAATATGAGCGGACAACACGCGTCCGTGTTTTCCATTCATATTCTCTTGTGTTCGTGTTTTGCCCGCCTTTCCTTTACATAATGAATCCTTACGAACTTGCTCAGCTCGCTGTCCTTGCAAGCTATTCGTTGCGCCGGTCTACGTCAGCAGAAAACTCACCGAGCCGCGCGTGTGCACACATTAACACCGGCCGCTCGAAACCCCTTCGAGCGGACAAGCTCAAGTTAAGACCGAAGTGTGCTTGTTTCCCTACTAAATTTTGCGTCATATTCATGTCGCATGACACAGAAGCGTAGCAGACTTCCGACTTCCGGGAGTCTGCTACGTTTCTGAGCCCACATGCCACCGCAGCGAAGCGGCATCCAGAAACCGCTAGTGGAGATCGATGTTCAAGGCCAAACGGAGAGACACGGCGAAACTCGCTCGACTAAGCCAGTAAACCTTTGGCTTTAATATAACGAATCGTTCAATTGACGACGACCTCATATTCAGTGTTGGCGAAAAAAGGCAGTACGCGCGAGCAGAAGTTTGGGCAAGCACAGAAACCGTATGTCTGGCATGAGGAAACAACAACTTCTGAGGTATATACAGTGTGAGCTCATGCAGTGCTAGATTTTGGCTGCGCACCTTTAGATGCGAAGCATTTCTTGGCGATGACCGTAACTGTCTATGTAGTCGCCTACGCCTTGGTGCTCTCCTTGTCTTCTCGTTCAGCTTGTATAACGGAATGTTTGGGAGGTGGAATATGAAGGCATGATGAGCATTAACGACTGATCTTACATCACTAACATGATATACTCGTCATGTACGCTTAACGATACTGCGTCACGTGTAGCTTATACCCGTAGTGTTTGAATGGGGGTTTGCACTATAGGGGTTTGGATTTTATACACACTATGTCACTCAAAGACCAGAAAATATAGACATTTTGACGTTTCGTTCAAATCCACTTAAAAACAGGAACGCCATAGCATTTGCTGTAGCTTGCGACTGAAATACAGACATAACCCCACAAACACACACGCAGCCTACCAAGTGGTATGGAGATATTGGACCCGGGCCACTGAAGGGCTAAACAAGCGCGCTACCACTAGGCTAAAGCAGCTTCTCCCACACCTTTGCATATGGTATATAAACCTAGTGCCCTAGCACTTGCGATGATGGGGCTTGTGTAAGGTGAACTGCGCTATCAATGTGTTGTATGCAGTGGAAGCCCCGTTTTGGTTGCAGTGGAAGCACCGTCAGAACTGGTTTTGGGACGTTAAACCCCACAAATCAATCATCATCGATCATCAGCACCGTAAGAAAGTATACGTGTGTTTTAGCATCTATGACTCTGCATGCTTTTGTAGAACTTTACTTATTCAATTATACATCTTATCCAATTATACAGAACTATTTGACTTGGCGGTGCAGTCATCGCTCTTTCTTAAAACCACTGAGTGCGTGTGTCGAGAGCGTGCAATACGCTCGCGGCACCCCCGGTTCGGCAGTTATTTCGGTTTAGCTACTTCTATGTCTTTCAAGCTCACGACGCGTCGTTCGGAAGAAAGTAAGCGGTAAACATCAATATTGACGCAGAACTTCAGTGCATTTGTGTGCGTTGTGCAGTTATGGCCGTCCGCAGTTTTATTTTGCGCACCGCGGATTGTGGCGTGGAGGTAGACGAAGACAACGAAGAGGACGTGCTGTTCGATCGGTGCCATTTTGCAGGGTGACTGGCTGTTGCCTCTTCTGCATTTATCGTGGCAAATTGGTGGAGGTGCTGGGTATCAATCCTACCATCCTCGCTTCGATTTCCTGCCATCATTCCCACTAAGCCGGAAGAAAACCAGCCACTTCGCCACAGTCGCCGCTTGCAAGGGCTACCTCCTGAATACGGTCCTGTGAGCCCGGTAAGGATGGCCACCGGTGGAGCAGGTCAGTCGCAACAGTGCGACACTGTTCAGCCTACTTATACTCCGAGTGTCGTCTACGCAGCACGCGTTCCGAAGTCGTTTCACGGCGACGTGTTCGAGGATGTAGATGACTGGCTTGAGCACTTTTACAGAGTCGCAGCAGTCAATGAATGGGACGACTCTAGGAAACTGCGTTACGTGTACTTCGCCCTCGAAGACTACGCCCGTACGTGGTTCGAGAATCGTGAGCGCTCGATCACTAGCTGGCCAGAATTCCAACGGCAGCTCCGTGAGACATACAGCAGCCCCGAGAGGAAAGAAAAGGCAGAGCAGGCACTGCAGACTCGGTTTCAGAAGCCAAACGAGAGCGTGGCTATGTTTGTCGAGGACATGTCGCGCTTGTTCAGACGTGCTGACCCTGACATGGCTGAGACGAAGAAAGTTCGTCTGCTAATGCGAGGGGTGAAAGAACAACTCTTCGCTGGACTCATGCGCAACCCTCCAACTACAGTCGCTGAATTTATAACTGAAGCAACGACGATGGAGCGAGCGCTTCAACAACGGTCCCTGCAGTACGACCGCCAAAGCACCGTCGCCGCCGTGTCGTGTGTCACCTGTGGACATGATGCAGCAGCACTGCGTGAGCTCGTGCGGAGCGTTGTGCGCGAAGAGCTCGAGAAAGTGCGCACAACCACTTCGCAGCCGGCTGTTACTGCACTTGGCGACATCATTCGGGAGGAATTCAGGGCTGCTACCCAACCATTGGCACCAGTGCGAGCCGATGTTCCAGTCGTGACGTATGCAGAGGCGTTGCGGAGTCCTCAACTGCCTACCGGACGCCGTCCGCCTTTCACTGCTCCAGCTATGCCACGTCAGTATCCCGCTTCGAATGGAAACACGTATGAGTACGTGGGTCCGCGACAGGTTACGCGGAAATCAAACGTGTGGCGCACCTCGGATAACAGGCCACTTTGCTACCACTGTGGTGAAGCGGACCATCTGTATTACCAGTGTCCTTATAGGAGACTGGGCCTTCAGGGATTTCCGCCCAACGCGCGCCGGCCAATCAATGGTGAGCGACCACGCGAGATTGAACAGTACCTGGCTACGCAACAACCGTTTTCGCCCGCATACAGACGCCAGTCACGTTCGCCATCTCCTCGCCGCATCACCTCTCCTAGCCGTCCCAGCACGTTCGCTGATATTCGCAACAGGACCCCGAGTCCACGCCCACGTCAGGAAAACTGAGGACAGCGACCTCCGGGGGTGGGGCCGCTGTTCATCGTTCTGACAAACATCCTCCGACGCGACCAGTTAACGACGACGATTTATCTGTACCGGCATCTTCCGATAACGACGCAGGACGTTCCGCCGATATTACCGTAACCATCGACAATTACCAAGTCGCCGCCCTCATTGATACCGGCGCCGACTACTCCGTTATGAGTGGTGAATTGGTCACCACTCTCCGAAAGGTGACGACGCCATGGAATGGCCCTCAGCTCCGTACTGCAGGTGGTCATCTCGTGACACCGGTTGGAAGATGCACTGCTCGAGTACATATCTGCGGCTCTGCTTTCGTCGGATCTTTCGTAGTGCTACGCGAATGCTCCAGGCAGCTTATTTTAGGAATGGACTTTCTTACAGAATATGGGGCCATTATAAATCTTCCAGAGCTACTGGTAACATTTTCACGCAACGCAAGTTCGCAGGGCTGCAAATCGCACAAAGTAGCATTGCGGGTATGTGAAGATTCTGTGACCATACCGCCCCGTTCCAGCGTCCTGGTTACCGTAGTGAGCGACAGCGACCAAGCCGCGCTTGGAATTGTTGAAAGCAATGCATCCATCATCTTTTCTCGTCAAGTATGCGTCGCCCGTGGCCTCCTCGAATTGACCAAGCAGCCTTCTGAAATTCTACTCACGAACTTTAGTCGCGAATACCAGCACTTCGCGAAAAACGCTGTTGTCGCTCACTTCGAAGAAATCGGCGACGCGAGAACCAGCATATCAGTCGCAGAACTTTCAGCCGTCCCAAATGAAGACAAGCAGTCGACTGTTCAACTGGATGTCAACTCTGCACTATCAGCTTCGCAGCAAGAGAGTCTTCGCTCTCTTTTGCTTTCCTTTAGCGACTGCTTTGCTACGACGTCGAAGATCAAGCAGACACCCGTTGCAAAGCACAGGATTGTTACTGAACCCACCGAAAGACCCATCCGACAGCACGCCTACCGCGTGTCTCGAATGGAGCAAGACGCCATTCGCGAACAAGTGAAACAAATGCTTGCTGACGACATCATTCAGCCATCCACGAGTCCCTGGGCGTCTCCAGTTGTGCTAGTTAAAAAGAAAGACGGCACATTGCGGTTTTGCGTTGATTATCGCAAGCTCAACAGCGTCACAAAAAAAGACGTCTATCCTCTTCCTCGCATCGACGACTCCCTGGACCGACTTCGCCCCTCCAGATACTTTTCATCCATGGATCTACGTAGTGGTTACTGGCAAATCGAGGTCGATGACCGTGACCGGGAAAAGACCGCCTTTATCACTCCTGACGGACTTTTTGAATTCAAAGTCCTTCCTTTTGGCCTGTGCTCAGCTCCCGCCACTTTTCAAAGAATGATGGACACAGTTTTGTCCGGTCTGAAGTGGCAATCCTGCCTTGTTTATTTGGACGACGTCGTCGTTTTCTCGGAGACTTTCGAGCAGCATCTTCAGCGTCTTCGTGCGGTACTCGATGCCATCCGAAGTGCTGGCCTGTCACTGAAGCCAGAAAAGTGTCACTTTGGTTACGAGGAGCTCAAATTCCTTGGTCATGTCGTAAGCCGTGAAGGAATTTCCCCGGATCCTGAAAAAACGCGAGCTGTTGCGTCCTTTCCAACGCCTACGAACAAACGCGAGGTTCGGCGCTTTTTGGGACTCTGCGCGTACTACCGTCGCTTCGTGCCGAATTTTTCAAAGATCGCTGAGCCCTTGCATTACCTGACAAGAGACAATGTACCTTTCGTTTGGGAAACCGAGCAACACCGCGCCTTTTGTGAGCTTCAGCAGCGACTTCAGAGGCCTCCAATTCTAGGTCACTTCGACGAAGACGCCGACACTGAAGTACACACAGACGCGAGCAATATCGGTCTCGGAGCCATCCTCGTGCAGTGGCAAGAAGGCGCCGAAAAGGTTATCGCCTACGCTAGTCGTACCTTGTCCTCGGCCGAAGCAAACTACTCCACCACAGAAAAAGAATGTCTAGCTGTTGTGTGGGCCATAGCCAAGTTTCGACCATATTTGTACGGGCGACCTTTCAAAGTAGTCAGTGACCACCACTCCTTGTGCTGGCTTGCGGGCCTCAAAGACCCCTCAGGCCGCCTCGCCAGATGGAGCCTTCGTCTTCAGGAGTTCGATGTTACAGTTGTCTACAAGTCCGGGCGCAAGCACACCGATGCTGACTGCCTGTCCCGCGCTCCGGTTGCAACGACTCCGCCTGAAGTAACTGACGAGGACGGTTTCCTCTGCGCCGTGACAGCATCTGACTTGGCTCAGCAACAGCGTAATGACCCAGAGCTTCGTCCCCTCATCGACTATCTTGAGGGCCACATTACTCAGCCGCCACGAGCATTCAGACGTGTAATTTCTTCATTCTTTCTACACAACAACATCTTGTACAAGCAGAGCTTTGATCCCAGGGCTGAAAGTAACCTTCTAGTGGTGCCATCAACGATGCGAGACGACATCCTGCATGCTTGTCACGACGAACCTTCTTCTGGACATATGGGGTTCACGCGCACTCTCGCACGTATCCGCCTCAAGTACTACTGGCCGAAACTATCTCGTACCGTCAAGCACTACGTTAAGACATGCAGAGACTGCCAGCGGCGCAAGACACCACCCGTAAAACCAGCTGGTCTGTTGCACCCTGTCGAACCACCCCGGGCGCCCTTTCAACAAGTTGGAATGGACTTACTTGGGCCATTTCCGAAGTCTTCCGCTGGCAATCGATGGATAATAGTTGCGACAGATTACCTAACAGGATACTGTGAAACCAGAGCGATTCAGCGCGGTACTGCTCAAGACGTCGCCAACTTCTTCATTCATGAAATCGTTCTGCGACATGGTGCACCATCCGTGGTTATTACAGACAGAGGCACAGCTTTCACAGCTCAACTACTTGAAGAAGTGATGCACCTCAGCGGCACTGTTCACCGTCGCACGACTGCTTATCATCCGCAGACGAATGGACTAACCGAACGGCTCAACAAAACCCTCGCTGACATGCTTTCGATGTACGTCGACGTGGATCACAAGAATTGGGATAGCGTTCTTCCGTTCGTAACTTTCGCCTATAACACCGCCGTACAAGAAACCACAGGATTTACTCCTTTCCGCTTGCTCCATGGCCGCGAGGTTACCACAATGTTAGACGTCATGCTTCTGCCTGACCCCTTCTCAACCACCACAGTGAATGCTGCCCAATACGCCCAGCGAGCCGAGGACGCTCGTCAATTAGCTCGCCTGCGCATTCGCTCTAAGCAGCACTACGATGCTCACAGGTACAACCTACGTCACAGAGAAGTTTCCTACTGCATTGGAGACAAAGTATGGATCTGGAGCCCTGTGCGCCAACGAGGAAGGTCGGAAAAACTTCTACGCCGTTACTTCGGACCTTACCGGGTTATTGAACGTGTCAACGACGTCAACTATATAGTTGTTCCTGAGAGCACCACGGGACGCTCCCGCCGCACACCACAACCGGACATCGTTCATGTGGCTAGGATGAAGCCATATTACTCACGATGATCACCACTCCTTCCCTTTCGTTATTTCATAGCTTGGGTCTCGTTGCGGCACACTTGGTGCCTTAGGTAGCATACGAGGGTTTATTGGGCAGCAGCCACCTCGACATAAGATCACGTTCTACATGACGCCTCCTGGCAGTAAGAGTGTGCTACGCTCGCCGCCATGGCTACGAGTGGCGCTGCCTAACACTCCCAGGGTTCCGTATACATAAATACTTAATAAAGTGGACGGGGGGACGACCGCCTTCGTAGCTCAGTGGGTAGAGCATCGGGCGCGGTATCCGAAGGTCGTGGGTTCGGTTCCCACCGAAGGCAGGTATGTCTTTTCGTCCACTTTATGTCCTTTCTACTTACCCCAAAATTACAATATCATAATTACGAATTGCAGTAACTTCCCCTATGCTTTCCTAGGGCTCAATGTTTGTTGTTTCATTAACTTGTTTCTAACGAATAAAATCGAGCCCTTGACCCCCTTCCCTATATATATATATATATATATATATATATATATATATTGCTATGCATACCTACCAAAATTCCAGGTCCAAAAGAGAACGCAGCTCTTGTAATCAGTGTAGATAACCTGGAAATCTTGAAAGGTTTCAGACGCTGAAAGAGAAACAAACAAATCAAGGTTGGCTGTATTGATAGCATGAAAACATTTTGCTATGTCCACCTGGTTATTTGTAATCGAGTCAAATTGGGATTTTGTACTCAATTTATTCTTATGGGAGAAATATATTTACATTGATTACTCCGTTATACTGACAGCAAAAGTATACTGCGCCACCGTGGTCATCAACTAGTATTATCCCCGAGAACGAACACGGGTGTCGCTGTGGTCGCGCCGATGCTATTGAGTGACACCCCTTCGAACGAGTGGCAGTCGACATTGTAGGGCCCTTAAAACCCGCCTCGAGTAACGGAAACCGTTACATATACTGACCAGGGTAGACTTCGCTACTCGTTATCCCGATGCAGTAGCCTTGCCAGCAACTGATTCGGCAACAGTGACAGAGGGGCTTGTGGAGATATTTTAACGCGTCGGTCTCCCACGTGAACTTTCTATGTGCTCAGGCACCATGTTTCACTTTCGACTTGATGAGGGAAGTAAAAGACGTGTTGGCCATTAAACACCTGAACTCTGCACCTTATCATCCTATATGTATAAATGGGCTGGTGGAATGATCTAACGAGACTTCGAAACAAATGCTACAGAAGCTCTGCCAGGAGAAACCAAAGAGCTGGGATCGATTGCTCGCGCCACTCTTGTTTGCCTATCGCGAAGAGCCTCAGACCAGCGTATGATTTCCTCCATTCTATCTTGTCTATGGGTGTTACGTCAGAAGACCCCTCAGTTTGCTAATGGAATTATGGGCTGGGAAGCGCATCGGTGATGAAGTTAAAACTACCCACGGGGAAGCTTTAGATCTCCGGTATCGTCCAGAGAAGACGTTGCGTCTGGCTTATGAGAATCCTATGGAAGCACGAAAGACCCTGCAGAAGCAGTATTACGATCGGGGAAGCAGCAAACGACCGCTCGAAGTAGGAGACTGGGCCCTTATCTTACTTCGGAAAATAGAAAATAAACTGTTCGTGCTGTGGAAGGAGAATGGAAGCAATACATTCCTATTGCTCCCTTCGTTTTCGCAACCTCCTCGCATAGCAAAAAGTCTTTACGTTCTGAGTTTGAAAATGAAACATTCACCTTCGTTGGGTGATAAGAAAGCATGAGGGAGACCAGTGATCGAATCCCACGACAAGGGGAGAACAAAAAGAGGAGAGAAGCACCCGGGTGGCGTGACGTGCCAGAGAAGCTGCAGAAGACGAGCTGCGCGCAAGGGGTGCTACGACGGCCGTCGGATTGCGGACCCGAGCGTGCAGACGCCTTCCAAAGCCGTGGTGACAACCAGGGACCTGCTGCCTTGATACAGGCTAACCGATCGAGCAGTTTCCCTTCGGAGTCCCGGTCCGGGGACAGGCCACGAGTGCTCGAGCTCCGAGTGCGAGATCATGCTTGGCTGTCCGTCTGGGACGCACTGCGCGCATCTGCGCTACTTCATCAACGCAGCCGCTGTAGGCTGATCGGCTCCAAATCGGTGCCGTCGCCGTTGCTCATCGGCATCTCTGGGGCAGAAGCTCGTCTACTCTGTCAGCTGCACGCATTGGTGAGATAGCAGCTCCTCTTGACTCCGCCCCTCTTTAAGACTGTAAGCTTAACATTTGCCGTTTGTCGCCGCGGGTCGTTTGGCTTCTCCTTTCTCTCGCGCGAGTGTGTTCTGTGTCACTTTTTTATACATAAAACGCTTCGGTATTCAAATCGCCTCGTCCATCCTTGTGTGTATTGAGACAACGTGTCAGCCACATGAGCGAATAAAGAACCTGCATTCCACCAGTGCTTCGTTAATTGTGTGGCAACCCTGGAATATCGCCGTTATAGTCCTCCCTCGGTGTTCTTATTCATCTACTGATACATTCCTCGAAGACGGACATGTCTCGGGCACGTTCATTGACGAGCATTAACTGGTGCTCAGAAATCCCTTCGTGTCAAATCATAGTACAGGTGCGCTGGTCTGCGGTTTTTCTATGTAATAAATTGTGCAATCACATAGCAAACAATATTAGTTGCCTCCCTCCCACACGCGTATATACCGTTATTTCCAGAGGGCAACAAACGCATTCAAAGCCTTGCGTATGTTCTGCAAAGGTGGTGATTTCAACTAGATAGCGTTAAGAACTTGTCGCAGAAAAGCGGCGTCGTTCCTGGTGTCTGTGGCGGAAAAAAATTAGCACCATCACTTCTATATATACGGCGTTGGTCATGGTAGACTACTTGCGTAAACGTCGTCCACATATTTACGCAAATACACTGTCCGGGCGGCGCTGCCGAAAAGGCTATCGGCGTGCGGAGAGAAATGTAGGACATTATGAGGAGGCACTGGCATAAATGAGTGTTCTCTGTGCGTTTTCATACGGGAGCGTTGCGATGCGAACAGGGTCCGATAACGCTATTGCGTTTCAGTTTTATAAGCGGAGTTCAAACGTCCTCTCATTTTTTTCTTTCGTTCTTTCTCTTAACACGAAAGCGTTTTATGACGGGTTGCACCACTGCCCCATACGTCACCACAGTAACGGATATGATGCAGTAAAGTAAACATGTATGAACGCGAAAAACACTCAGGAAAGCTTCTGTTGATGCGCTGGGAATTGAACTCGCAGCCCCCCGCGGCACGACGAAAGGTTCCTGGTGCGCTACCACTGCGCTTACGCCGCACATGCCCGATGCTGTACGAACGCGCCTTCTTGTCTCGTCCGGTTCAGCACGCGCGCATCCAGGCGACAATTGGCTGGAACATAGTCAGAAGAGGCGTGCAAGACCACGGCCGGTCTGGAAGCGCGCGCACGCGCGCGCGTCCAGACCGGCCGTGGCAAGACACGGACACAAGGGGAAGAAGTGAACACCACGAACGCGTTCGTGTTGTTCACGTCTTCCCCTTGTGCCCGTGTCTTGCACGCCTCTTCTTCTGACTATGGACCCTTACCAACTAGCTCAACTTTCTGTCCTTTTATTGCCTGGAACGGTGCCGCCATCCAGGAGAGGCAAAGTGAACCACTACAGCTTTACTTTGCAGTAAAGTACATCAGTCTAGGATGGATTACATGAGTCTAGGATAGAATCCGTAATAAGTGACACGGCAGTCAGGTGCTTTTTATATTATGATACGAAAAGCTTCACGGTCAACAAGCGTCATAAGGCTGCCAATCAAACTCTACAATGTATGCAAGTTCTACACGCTTAGGCACACCAAATCGATGACGCGAGCTCAAAGGGGGAGATCGCGCTCGCCTTGTCCGCATGTCTTCTGGACGCCCGGTGCAATGCCGCTACCCGAACCGACGGTCAGCACGCTGCGTTTAGTGTCGTCCCCCGCTCCATTCACTCAAGCCGCTGCTGTTTTTGTTCTCGACTACATTGGCGCTCACTCACAAAAGGGGGATTGGCCAAAGGTTGATCTAGTAAAAAATGTGGTTGATCCCTCTGTCATAGAAATCGGTATAACACGAAAGTGAAAGCTGTCTTCACGAAGTTGTGGAATGCGTAAACGGCAATATGGCGAATTGAGGGGCGGAAGGTGGGTTGGGTACTGTGGGCATGTGAACATGTCGCATGTACACATCAGCGGCTCCTCGACTGGGAACAGGGATCCTCGACAGTTGTACACAAGGGAAAGTTCTCAAACTACTCACATTGCTCCGGAAACACTGATTTGCACACGCTAGAGCCCTGCGCAAACCTGCCATAAAGAAAGAGCGTCCGCTAACTGCGACGCCTTGCAAGCGAAACCGAACGGGTTGTCAGCGGATCGCTTTGTGAAAACACAGCCCATTGTAACGGAAGGTCAATAATTTGTGTGTCGACGGCCATCCTTGCGTTCCTGGAGCAGTGCGCGTCGCAACTCAGCGCACCTGACCACGCAAGACAAATTTTGTAGCGACCGCGTTCGTACTTCACCGAAAGAACGCACCATAACGACGCCGCCACTTCCCTGACTTCCGCGGCGGTCTAGGCGCGAAGTCTACCGAAGCGCTGACTACCGGCGCGAATCAGTATGGCAATCTGCTTCGCTCTATCCATCGTTCCTATATGGCGATACCATCGCAGCGAACCTAAGCGAACCAAGAGTGCAATATAGGGGAGGCGATGGTAATTTAAGAGTGCTTTTGCTTGTTAAACACTGTAGCTAAGTGTACTAAACATCGTTGTTTTAACCGGACGACAATTAAATGAGACTTATAAGGCGCCGTAGTTAACATATAAGGTCAATGTGTTCCGTATTTGAGCACTGTGTGCCAGTTGAGGTTGATGAGAGCATTGCCTGAATATGTGGTTGGTACTGAACACATGCCAGGGTCTATTTTTGGGTTCCTTAAAGAGGTCATTTTAAGTGTTCGTTTTTTGTCTGTTAGATTTTCTAGCGAATACCTTTTCTCCGTGAAGCGTAAAAAGCTGTACAAAGATGTATGTGATTCAGTATTCCCAGTCCCCTTGTATAGAGCCATATACAGTGGAGGCCAAGGACAGGACGTCCTTAAGCGGGTGAAAAAAATGGAAGTAGCGCCTGCTGCAAAATCATTCTTTTTTAAACTTCACACAGGGACCTTATCTGTGAAGACTTTTCTAGAAGATCGTGGTTTATTTACACCTTGGGGTTCAGATTGTCTTATATGTAAAAAGCCAGAAACCATCGACCACGTGTTTTTACATTGCTTGGAGGGCGTATATTTTTGGGATGTCCTTCAAAGAACTTTAAAAAAGGATTTACCTTTAGATTCATATGGGATCAGATTTCTTCCGGTTGACGATGAAGAAGGCTTGCCGCTAGATTTAATTATGTTAACGGGCCTCCATTGCCTATGGCGAGCTCGCATGGCAGGGTTTTATTGTGAGCCTGATGCAAGGCCCGCGCGACTATATTTTCGAGAATGTGTGTTAAAGTTTGTTGAATACCAGAAAACGAAGGAATGCCAACCTGAGTGGTTGTCCAGGGTCGTACCCTTGACAACGCTCAAGGAATTCTAGATGATTTTTGTCCAGTTTCACTGAGTCTATTTGTTCTCTAGACTACCGAAGTGTGCTCTTTCACCGGGTGTGTACAAAGAGGCAATAAAGAAAAAAAAATGACGGTGGAGCGGTAGAGCTTCCAGCTCCTCTCGTCAAAGCCTTGGTGGTGGTGGGTTCGAGTCCGACTGCGTGGAACTTTTTCATTGGGAACGTATGTTCATTTTTTTCAGAGATCCACTTCTGTTACGGAAGTACGTCACTGATTTCTTGTTGGACCGGGCACAAAACACTTTCGTGTTAACAAAAATAGAGCTAGAATTTCTACCAAATGTAGAATGTGGAATGTGCATCGTAAAACCAGTCGCACGCCGCGCTCGCTTTCGTCGTCTTTAGGTCACAGCCACCTACTGCAGATCATAACCGCCGTTCCGTCTTCTTCTCCTCGTGGCCACAATTAACACCAACGCAATGACTAAAGTAAGGACACTGTAGTTTTCGAAGACAAATTTATCAGCGTAAACGGATTTATCTTTCCTTGTTGCGCTTCATTGACCTGCAAACTAATTTTATGTACTCAGATGAAGTCGATGTGCAATTTGTTTACAGGACACTTACTAGGGCCAATATTGACGGTAAATTCGTTAGGGTGTGGATAAGCTTTATCTGAAGTGTCCAGTCTTGCTGACCTCTGATCGGATCTGTCAAGAGGAATAATAAAACTGATTATGAATAAAGGCATTTCTACTATGCGATAGCCAGACAAAATTGATGAGTGTGGTAAGAAAAGCACGTGTCGAGTAAAACACCAATCAATCAATCAATCAATCAATCAGTAATATCCTGCGAGCATCCACCGGAATGTACTGATGCTGGTGCACGCGAAAGATTGTTAATGATTGACAATACAATGACAACAATAAATAAAAGATATAAAGAAATCTAAAAGAATTGTTCGGTCCCTCTGTCACAAGGATCGGTATGACACGAAAGTGAAACCTGTCTTCGCGAAGCTGTGGAATGCATAAGCGACAATCTGGCGATTGAAGGGGCGGGATGGGGGTTGCGTATTCTGGACGTGTGAACCCATTGCTTACAGACATCAGCAGCACCTGGAAACTGCAGAGGGATCCTCTACAGTTGCAGGGTAGCAAACTGGATATTTTCCTTTCCGGTTAACCTCCCTGCCTTCCGCCCATCATTTCTCTCTCTCTCTCTCTCTCTACAGTTGTACACGAGCGAAAGTCCTCGAACGACTCGCATTTCTCCAGATACACTGTAATTCACGAGTCAGAGCCATGCGTAAGCCTGCCATAAGCCAAGAGCATTCTCAAACGGCGAAACCTTGCAAGCGAAACCGAAAAGGTCTTCAACGGATCGTGTTGTGAACACACAGTCCACTACAGCGAAAGGTGCATCATATGTTTGTCGGCGGCAGTGTTTGCCTTCCTGGAGCAGAGAGCGTCGCAGCACAACTGGCTACACAAGACAGTTTTGGTAGCGGCCGTGGTTGTACTTTGCCCACCAACGCGCCAGCAGGACGTTGAAAGCTACGCGGCGCTATAGAAGCATCGAAGCTACTGAAGCGCTAATGCCAGCGCACGTATTAGCACGACAATTTGCGACTTCGCTCCTCTTCATCGTTCCTAGATGGCGATACCATCACTGAGAATCAAGAGTGCTGTGAAAGGGAGGGGATTTTAATTTAAGAGCATGTAGTCTTGCTAAATACCTTTGCTTTAACGGGACACCAGTTACATGCAAATTGTAAAGGGGTGTAGTAAAGATACAAGACCCGTTTCTTCTCTTCCTATTCTAAATCTCTCGGTGGTGTGATCGGTAGTGCTTCCAGATCTTATCGTTGCACCCCGGTGTTTGTGAATTTCAACCCTAGTGGGTGGTACGTTGCCAAAATTGTGTTCATTTTTTCAGGCAATCTTGAATGAAGTGCGACAGTGATTGCTTGATGGACCCCAGCATAAAATACTTCCGTGCTAAACGAAAGAATTTACGGTGGCAAGGCAAAATGCAGTATCAGTGCTATTGACGGATAATAAACAATAAAACCAAAACAATATGCAGAAAAAATACAGAAGGATAATTTCAGTACGCATCATAAATATCAGAACCACAGGGCAAAGAACAGCATGAAAAATACAGACGGGCTATGACAAATGCTGTTCGCATCAAGTCGAAAGGTAAAAGGACTTGTACAATCCGCAACGCTATGTTAAAACATCACAAATCGCAGGCGGAAACAATGAAATTTCAAGGTTAATGGGGCTCTGCAACACTTTGCGAACATAGCAAGCAAATGATGTCGACCAATCATGGAGGCTTCTTCGAACATGTCAGCCAAATATTATAGCACGGCATGCGGCAGGGAATTCGCAATTTCTTCTCAGTACGCACCTGGGAGGCACCTTCCGTTCTTTCCACAAAACACCACATGAGACGGCCACGGCTACGAAATGGGTGAGACGGAGGACTATCATTGGCTGATTTCCAGACGTTCTTAACCGCGGATGCCGCGGGGTGATGTCCCCCGAGTTACCATGGGGCATGCACGTTGTTGCCGCTTCCAGCGCGCTCGTCGGGACGAAATCGGAGTGAACGCGCTCGGACGAAGAAGCTCCTCTCACACTTGATGCTATAATTCAGCTAATACGTAATGGATCCCAGGGTGAACGAGCTCGGACAAAGAAGTTTAAACTTGATTCATACGTAACGCAGGCTATTCGTGAGGCGACAAGCTCCTAGAGTGATGTCACGCGGGGAATACTTGTAAGGGCGTTGCAGGGACCCTTTAAGAAGCATTAAAACGTTCTGTAGGACGGTGGAGTCTTGTCAAAGGCAGGCGGTTATACACTCTTAGTACTGTGACCTTTAGGTTATTTTATAGGTGCACAAAAATATGAAACTATGCTCAGTTAGCAAAGGTTAAAGTGCCTAAACATTCACTAAAGGAGCATATTTTCACATTTTTGTGTACCTATAAAGTAAACTAAAGGTTACCGTGCTGAGAGTGCATGACTGTGTACATGCTCTCGGTAGGAATTCCCAGATAATGAATGGTAGCTTACCATTGTGCCTAAGTGGGAAGTGAGTATAAAAGCTGCCTCTTAGCTGTACCTACCTACAGGGCGGAAACTTGGAGACTCACCAGAACGGTTTAGCTTAAATTAGGGACGATGCAGCGAGTAATAGAACGGAAAGTGATCGGTGTAACTTAAAAGTGACAAGAGGGAGGAGTGGGTCATCGGACAAACACGTGTTAGCTACAAATCTTAGTAGACCAGCGAAGAGGTGGGGGTCATGCCGGTAGCTGCTGATGACGTAGGGTGTGGCTTGAGGTGTCACAGAAGCAGTAGCGGTGGAAGTGGAGGGTGGGGAGTCGTGATCCATGCTGGCGGACAGTGAGCGCCATATTGACACGTGTGGTTGTTTTGGTTTGTTTAAGGGGAACGCCGTTATCACTTCCCTGTGAAACGCGCGCTTGTTTTGGTTGCTTGCGGGGAGCGCCGTTATCACTTTCTGTTACGCGCAGACGCGCAGCGCAGGCCGCGTTTACCTTGCGTGTCGCTTCGGGAACCGTGCCGACCGTTCTTTAATGGTGTATTCGGTTGGTCGCTCCAGTCCTCTGGCTCGGAGTTAGCAGATGCGGGTTAGCTTGCAATCGGAGCGAGAGGCGCAGCGTACCAACCGAATACATAAGGGATCTCCAAGCAGCGCCTGTAGCGCCACCACGCAGCCAGCACGGGAAGCCGCCGCGTAAGCAACACATCGTGCGGCGCATCGAGGAATGGCGTCGTCCAGTGCAGTCGCCAGCTCTGCAATGTGTGGACGCGGCGACACGCCACTTAGCCCAGCGCAATCCGCTTTTCGGACGATGTATGAATGTAAGTTGATCAAAACCTCGCGAGAGAAAATACTGGCTTGTAATTATGCAGTGCTGTAACGGCAGCATTGACGTTTCCTCCGCTTTGAGAAGCCGCCTCCGTTTCGACAGGGTGCAGTTAGGGCTTTGAAGGCCACGCAAACGCTCAAAAATGCCACGATAACAAACCCACAAACGCGAACGATGTACAAAAACGTCCTGTGGAGCCCACTTCCGATATGCGCGCTCACGCTGCCACCTGTCGGCTACCGCGGCGGCTGGTGTCACGTGACCCGTATCTTGGCCAGATCGCTCCGACGCTCGCACCTCGAGGTCAGAGCGGGCGGGAGCGCTCCGAATCAGAGGCTGGCGCTCCCAAAGAACCAACCGAGGATAATTCGAGCGCTCGACTTCTACCAACCGAATGTGTACCCGCTTTTCAGAGCGCTCCAGATCACTCGAAAATGACCATCCGAATACGCCATAAGCTTTGCATGCCCGACGCGCACATTTGAGTGACTTTTGGAATTGCAGAGCCAATGCGAGAACGCGATATGACGTATGTATAAAAGCGGACGAATTTCCCCGCTTGTTTTAGATACGGAGCATCTCTTGCTCGCGGGTATGTCACGCGTCAACCGGCGTCCGCACTCACACTGCGCATGCACGACTCTCCTCTCCCTTCCCTCTCTCCAACAGCTGCTGCAATAAATAAAGCGGGTAGAGACCGCGAGCACGGCCGCTGGTGCGGCCCCCTATCCTCCACAACAGTGCGCGTCGTAAATGTGTCACGGTTTCTACATGTAAATCGCCATAATTACGGCTTTGTTCTCGACCTAAGCGTTTAGATGGGGGTTTCACTGCTGCAGCATTTATTGCGATATCAGTTATATGGACAGCCTCGACAGGTTTGCGCGTCACCGTGATCGTCGCCGTCATGTCCCGTATAAAGTACAAATTGATAAGCACCCGCCGCGCATGGTACCTTCCACCCACGGGTGAAGCAGAGATCAAACGAGCCCCGTCCAAACTCCTTCGCTCGGAGCGTGCACGCGCACCGATCGGAAGACCTGCGTTGAAGCGGAGGGAAAACGACCCGCCCGTCTTTAACGAGCATCAAAAGACGCGATAAGGTGTGTGTGAGCGTGCGCGCCCGCTTGTGTGTGTGTGGGGGGGGGGGGGGGGGCTGTCGCTCGAGCAACTACTTTGGACTTCGCGCGGTCGCCATCGTTGGCGTGCGCGCTATCTCGGCAGCTATCAGACGTGCAGCGTACTGCGCAGCAGCGCCTTGATCGCGAGCTCCCTTCCAGGCGCCTGCCATACAGTCGCAACGACGGCAATAGACATTTTTAGTTTAGCGCGTTAGCGTGATAGCGGGGCTATGGGAATAGCGTTCCGTACCGCAAACATTCGTTGCAGAAACGAGCTTTAGTTGATCGGAGAAGCGTTTACGGCCCGATAGCGCCATCTAGCGAAGGATACATGCGTTAAAAAAAGTGAAAACAAAATAAAGCTTGAAATGCTCGCGTACACTCCCGCGTACAGCGGAATTCTAACTTTTCGAGAATAAAGAGAAATAAATACATACGAACCAAGCGCCAAGAGCATAAACTGACATGTTGCAGAAATGTAAACAGATGCTCTCTCGCTAGGCTTAGCAACGTTCGAAATGGGAAGCGATCTCGAAAATTCGGCTAAGTTATCCCTAATACTGCGTCGTCGAAGCTACTTGAAGGCAAGCGAAGCCATTTTGCACAGTCATTTGCTGCGAACGAAGTGAATCCTGCCACAGCAACGCTAAATTCAGATCGAAGCGGGCGTCCGAAACCGCCGCCATGTTTTACGTGAACTACGATAACCACGCAAACACGGTAACGTTAAGTCTGCGAAATACCGTGGGCACGGTAAACGGTATCGGCCGTTTACGGTACTGCGCATGCGCACTTCCATCCCGCTATTCCGATAACTACGCTACTACGCTAAGCCTGATAAACTAAAAATGTCTAATGCCTTCGCCACACAGCCCTCACGCGAATGCGTCTACGAGTGCCGGAAGGAACGTGCTCGCTGGATGCCACGAAAATGCCAGAGGCCCGTGTATTGTGCGTTGTCAGTGCACGTTAAAGAACCCCAGGTGGTATAAAACCTTTCCTCTCTATCTCTGTCACTCCCTTTCCTCCACCCCCACGGACGCTTAGCCGTGCTCCCTACATGGGCTGCAGAAATTAGCGTCCTTTTCTAACCGAACCACAATCATCGCTTGGTGCCGCTGTGCTGGGAAAAGTTTCTCGTTGGTGCAAAGTGCACGCCGCATAGCGCGGTCGCGCGGTGTGAAGTGCGGGCCAGGAGACGTCAAAACAACAAGACTTAGCTCGCAGCTCTCTAGGGCCGTCGTCTCTGCCGCTCGACCGTCACATGGTACTTTACGCAACTGCATGCTTACTTAATAAGTCCACGTTCACTACAATTCAGATTGCCCACTCTTACTTCGTATATTATATCATGCATCGCTATTGCATTCACTGCTTCGCCCTTCTGGCGAAAGTGTGATTTTTTTTTTATTTGCATGGGACGCAGCTGCGTGTCGGAAAGCAGCGTTTCTGCCAAGCCTGCTGTGTGTGCCAAGTTGCAAAAGGCATCACGCAGTGTTGATTCTCGCAAAATGTCTCTAAAATGCTCCCCCAACACTGTCGTACAAGCTGTTGCGTTAGTATGCCTTGTGCACCCGTTCAATCACCGCATTGTTTAGTTTTACGTGCATTTCACTTTCTCTTGCAATATGATTTTGGTGATTCGGCTTACTGCGAAACGAGATTGCATGTTAACCAACTGCTTAACTTTCTTGCCGTCCGCTTGTCTCTTCTTGGGGCATCGTATAGCAGCGGTGTTATCAGACTCGCATATGCCAGTTTGGACAAACTGACAATTATATTATACCTGCTATCAATTGCATTACTCTTGAGCTGCATCAACCGTATCATGGAAAAAGCGCGAGGTGAGTGGGTGCACCGCTGCTGCGGAGAACGTTTATTAGGCGGGCGACGTCGTTGAGTCCACTGTCGAAATCGTTCAGAAATCGGAGTTCAGATTTATGGCGTTTTCTCTTTTTTTTTTCTTTTATGCAAATGGGTGCTATAAGAAGCACCCCACACGAAGCGAGAGATAGTACTATTTGCAACGCGGCGGTAAATCAGACAAGCTATTCCTATAAGGCAGGGTACCGGTACATTATAGCTGGTGATTGTTGCGAAGAAACCTGCTCATACTCACTTTCAAATACCAACATTTTAGTATTTGAGAAAATGCTTTGAGACTCGTATTACTAATTTCCCCAAGTTTTCACATACTAAGGGGCTGTTCGTGATGCACACATTCAGCGGTAGTCTCCTGCGGCACATAATGAATTAATGTCAGATATATCTTGGATTATTTGCAGAGCACATGCATATTCGCACGAAGCCTCCCCAATTTAGCTACAGGCAATACCGAAAATTCGCTAATTATACTTGTGATGTTTCAGGACATGCACTGATTGCCCGGTCCATGGCGAATTCCGTAGTCGGGTTTGAACGATTGAGCAGGGTTCGTAGCACCGATTTCTTGAAATAGGCGTTTAGAAGTAAGCATTTGAACGTTACCAAATGTCTTGGCGTTCTGAATAAGCAGCACAGTTAAGTTTTGGGGTGGTGTTTTGCCGCAATAACACACTCAAAAACCCAACACCAGGTTCTTCGTCAGACGGAGAGTCCGTCTCTTCGTCACCGTCCGGCGACACTTTTCAAGCAGGGAGGCCACTTCCGAATATTAAGGTTTAATAAAAAAAAAGGCAAAGCCAGAAAGACAAGAAACGGCAAAGGCCGACAAGTAGATCAGCGGCGGCCGCTCTACGGCTCGTTCGCTCTCCCCCTTTTCTCCACATAAAACACAGTTTTTATACACTCGCGATATGGGGCGGGGTTCTTTTCGAAAGCCCCTCACTCAACATACGCCAATCACACAGGCAGGTGGGTCGCCCGTCTCCTCCGTCAACCCTTTGCAACACTCACGGCAATACTAGAGTGTACTATTCTAGTACACTCTAGCAATACTGCACGGTCTCTTCCGATTACCGCGACCCATGCTCACGCTGCGTCTACCACGACACACCACTCAGACCCTTCCACTTGCACCGGCCACCCGCTGGGCTCTCAGGTGCGTTCGGAGCGGGACGATGGCCGTTTCTTTTGTTCCGTCCCGTGCACATAGCTGCGTATTGCCGACCGCAGTGAAATGGAGAAACACTCACGTGGACGTCCCGCGTACTGCAAAATAACGGCGTGACCTTGACCTGCGTCGCCTCACATATCGAAGTTCGGATGGTCGAACTTAACTAGCACCTTTTTGAAGCTGCAGCTGTTGTTTAGTCAACAGTTCGACCTTCTAAGGTTTTATTATCGGGAATTTGGCCCGGTCAATTTGTTTTGAATAGCCATGAAACCTTGCACTTTCTATCTTGAAAGATGTTTTAGTTTGGAACTGAGTTGTATAATAACCATCGCGTCGGAAAGGGACTAGGTGTAAATTTGTAACCAACCAATACAAGCTGTGGTGTAAATACGGTGGTTCAGGCAATCAAAAGGACGTAGTGGTGGAGAAATATATGAAAAAGCTCTTTTCATTCTTTTCATGCTACCATCGGGGTGTACGTCTTCGCGCTTGACGGGCACTGCCGCCCAGGCTGCTGCGCAGGAGGCGATCGGCGGCGGCGCAGCAGGCGAGCACACGGGGAGACCGGGAGGTTGTGAGACTCCTTACCGTGACGTCACGTCAGGGCGATCGCAGCGACGTTCGCATTTGTTCCCGAGGCTAAGAGCTTGAACGTCTTTCCGTCTAACGGATTTGAGCGTACTGTCAACAGCGCACAGCCCACCCCACGTTTTTGCTTCCGTTTCACTGGCGTTCTGGTCACTGTGGGAGGGGTTGTAATCGAAGGCAGCTGAGTAAGATGAGGGAACTCCACTGCTTAGCTAGGTACACTAAATCGCGATGACATCATCAGAAGGGCCAACAGCAATGTCACACTCCGCTGCTTTTCGGGAGGTGAACGGCAATAAAGTGTTAAGATGTTCCGTTAGCCAAAAAATAACAGCGCGCCGTTGTGCCGCGGCGTGGAAGATTATCGTTGGCAATGTAGTTTGGATGTTAACTTCGCTTGCTCAATTATAAATGTGAGTATTAAGTAATGACATACGTACGTTTTTCTTGCGCCTTGGTTGTAATCGTACTGATACGTGGCTTTGTTGTTCTCTACTCCAGCGATCCTTCTTGCACGCAGGCATGGGTATGAAGCTCCAAGCGCTTTGTTATTCGAGTGATAAACCATATAGAACTGTTCGCTGACGTCTTGCATAAGCTGCAGTATTATTAGAAAAGGAAAATCGGTAAGTTCGCAGATCATTGTTTTGCGCGAAAATATATATGACCACTTAACTAACATAAAAATCGAAGCCAGTTCCATCCCTGTGCAGTCTGAGGAAACAGCATATAGCTGGCCTAGAAGCGCCACCACCATGCGTAAGAAGATTATGTTTTCTTCATGTGTATTCTTCTTCTTCATTTATATATTTATTCAATTATTCTCTTAGTTAGTTAGTTAGTTAGATAGTTAGTTAGTTAGTTAGTTAGTTAGTTAGTTAGTTAGTTAGTTAGTTAGTTAGTTAGTTAGTTAGAAATACTGCAGTCGTGTGAGTTTCGCACGACGGGAAGCAACCTTACGATATGACTACAAGGGCAAACGTAAACAAGAATAGTAATTTCATGCGCTGGTAAAAAGACAATACAGATATGAAATAAAAATAAACCTTAAGTACAACTGCAACAATGCCTCAAGTGCAAGTGCAACGGTAAGAGAATAAAACAAAAATAAGCAAGTTCCACAATACGAAACATAAACAAATTGAGGAATAGCTGCAACACTCCTCGTCGGACAGTTGAGTCCATTCTGTTATGACCCTGATAAAAAATGAGTATTTAAAGCAGTCATTGCGGCTAGTGAAGGGCGTAATCGTTAGTGCATGCCGTTCCCTTACAGCATAGAGAGAGAGAGAGGTAAGGAGAGGCCGGTAGGTTAACCAAACACGCGTCCGGTTTGCTACCCTGCGCTGGGAAAAGAGATAAAAGGGCTAAAAAGAACGAAAAATAGAAGAAGAGAGAGAGAAGAGCCCAATCACGCGCACACATGCACAAGTATAGTCCCCAGACGCGGTCGCAGAGATCTGTCGAGTTCAGGTACGTCAGCGACGCCTTCGTCGCCTTCTGAGCCATCGAAGCATGTGGCCAGGGCCCAAGAACCTTGGCTGCTGAACACGGCCTCGTGTCCAGCCTGTCGAGTACCATTTGATGTTGGTAACGTCGACCGTCATAAATACTGCAAACACACAGCACGTGTTCAATAGTGTCGTCAAGTCCACGGAAATCGCAGGTAGGTGTGTCAGCCATCCCGATCCGACACGAATGTGCCTTTGCAAATGCCACCCCCAACCAGAGGCGGCATAACAAGGTTGCATCGGATCGGAAAATCCTTAATGGTAGGTGTAGCTTTATGTTGGGGTCCAGTCTTCAACAGCGTAAGCTGTTGAAAAGAAAGTGAGCTCAGAAATATCTACGCTGTATTGTCCCTTGATTAGATGAAACAAAAATTTTAATCTCAGAACGCGATTTATTTGGGCCAAGGTTGGAAGATTGACTCTGTTTAGCAAGGCTGACATCGACGTGTGCCAACACTATATATATATATATATATATATATATATATATATATATATATATATATATATATTAGCCAGTTAATATGTATAAATACCTAATAAAATGGACGAGGGGGACGACCGCCTTCGTAGCTCAGTGTTAGAGCATCGGACACGTTATCCGAAGGTCGTGGGTTCGGTTCCCAGAGAAGGCGGGTTTGTCTTTTCGTCCACTTTAATTCCTTTCTAGTTTCTCCACAATTACAATACTACAATGAAGAACTTCAATAACTTCCCCTATGCTTTCCTAGGCTTCATTGTTTGTTGGTGCATAAGTTGTTTCCAACAAATAAACGAGCCCGTGACCTCTTACCTTTCGTTATATATATAATGGATCACACTGCTGAGGCACGCCGATAAAATACTCTGCATTTAAATACTGGATAAACAAGAAAGCTGTACTCACCTTTGATGCATCAGGTTCCTCAGTGAGTGCCTGCTCTACGGTATCTAGTGGGGTGCATAGTTTTCCACTGGTAGTGGTAATGCCTACTGTAAGGAGGATGCCTGCGATATTAAGAGTCATGGGGCCTTTGCTCTTCACAGCACGACTAAGTCGAAACGCTGGGCTCTATCGCTTTACCTCATAAACTTTGGAGCTTGTGCGCGCTTCGTCCTCGGGCTATGACACTTTAATAACGGACAGTGCATGACTTTTGGAGTTCGTTGAAATGTCACTGCTCCGCTGGCGCGGATCAAAATAAAAAAAGGAGTAAACACAGTGACTTCTATTATCTTTGTGAACCGCTTCTTGATGCTCGTGCGTAGATTTACTTATGATTTAATTAAGGTAGTGCAGCGCTCATTCTGTCCTAATCTCCACCCGTACAAAACGGTGGTTAAGGTAGGTTGATAGCTGCCGGCACTGTACTGAGATGAAAAATAAAAATTGAGGAGACGGTTAAGCTTCACCTTTAGGAGTGGAACGCGATAGCATTATCGTACTCCGTTCTCATCGCCCTCTCATTCGCTTGCCATGTGTCATGTGCGCGCCAAAGTGTGTGGCTGTGTTGGGGTGTTTTGGACAGTATAATGGGTGTGAAAACGTGAGTTAAGAGAAATGCAAATGAAAGTCTCATTGCTGCAGTGTATTGCGTATAATAATGTGAAGCGCACATGTGTCATCCCTTGTCTACGTACACGCATGGATGAAAGACTTGGGGCGGGGCCATATTGTGATGTGCGCGTGAGTGTGGCCTGTGCTCAGTGCCGGAGAAGAGAGAGGACGACGACGAAGTGGCAGCGCGCGCGAGGTTGCGCGAGCGCAAGAGCATCACGAAGAGGAGGGAAGAGGAGCGAACAAGGGAGACGGACTTCTGCGTTTGACACAGTCGGGTGCCCGGGCCCGAGTGTCGAGGCTCTCTGCCAGCGGTCCACGAGTTGGAGCTCCGGGCTTCACGTGGCCGCCTGTGGGTCCTGCCCATCACTTCACCTGCTGCAAGGCCGTTTGGGATCCAGGAGTATTCCATCAAGTCTTCGCTCTTTCGTCTCCTCGGCGCTCTCCTCCACGCTCGACGCCAGGCAACGCTACCTCGGCTCCCTCCAGTCGCCCGTCACGCCAGACGGTGAGCCTGTGCCGGCTGAGACTCGTGTTCTCTTATTAGGGACGCTAAGTTTTGTCTCCTCTTTTTCTGTTTATCCGCTCTCCGAAGTGTATGTGTGTGTGTGGGCAGTGCGCGTCTTCTTCTTCTGTCTATATAAATTGTCATCTGGAACGCACAAAGAGCCTCGTCTCTTCGATGGGAACGCCCGCGTTCCCAGCTTAAATACATCCTTCTGGAACCTATCATGACACCATGCTCTTCAGCCACATAAGTGCGTAGGTGTCATGGTACACCATTTCCTTTATTAGTTCCCAGTCTGCCTCTCTTCCGTGGCTCCCTCGCAGTCGGTTACAAGCTGACGTGCATGCGCCATCAGTACTCACCAATGAGGAACGCTTTGTAGTGCGCCCCGAACCAGAACACGGTACCGAATCCATCACAGGAGTGCGAAGAGCGAGCTAGCGAGCACTGCAGCGATTTTTGCCCTCGTCAAAGTGCCTTCTGTCAGCATCCGCGATCAGTGGAAAGTTTGCACGCGTACGGAAATGTCACACGCACAAGCGCCGCGGCGGCCCCTTCTCCATAAAGTGGCGGAATAGTCTTCAGCTTCAATGTAGTGCCTAGTTTCATCTTAGCACAATTAAGAGTCCTCGTATCAGAAGTAGCAGTTTCCACGGAAGAGAATTATTGTCCCAGTAGTCATGTGTATGAGTGTTAGTCAAATACCTATGCATGGCAGAGGGCTTGCGTTGTGTGCTCTGGATTGCAGTAGCGCGAGATGATTATATCCACCGGACGCCGACGCCGGCACCGGACTTCCTGCGGCACGAGCTTATAAAAGCTATCGTGTCAAAAGTGTCACAATATCGCCATACCACTGAACAAGCTGTATGACGTACCCCACTATCAAAATAATGTCAACAGTTAAAATATTGAAAAGCTTATGGAGGGATATACAACGTGAAATGTGCACATTTCAAGCGCGTAGCGCTTTAGGGCCTCGCCTTGTCGATGACCTGGTGCTGTCGCGTGCCGACGCTTCCAGCCGATACCCGCGGCGCGCTAGAGATGACGCCACCGCAACGCACATATCCGCAATATTTGGATGGTAGGGTATAAATGTATGACGAACATGAATGACTGATCTAAACGTCACGAACATGATATACTTGCCATGTAAGTCGCGATTAACGATACTACAATCACGTGTGGCTCATACCCGTTGTGCTCATCCCGTGCGGGTATGCGCCACAGTGGTTTGAATTTGAGACAGCCTATATGTCAATCAGAGACCAACCAAAATATTCGTTTAGCATGTTATTAGAACAGCATTTGCTAAAGGAAGGCATATCGTTTGTCGCAGCTTCCAATGGAAATGTAGACATAACAAAGCCACTAACACATACGCAACCTAACAAGCGTAGGCGGGTATCGAACCGGGGCCACCGATCTGCCAAGCAAGCACTTTAGCACTAAGTTACGGTGGCCGCTTCCATTTGGAACATTGAGTAAAACAAACCTATTGCAGCAGTGATGATGATGGTGCTTGTTTAACATGATTTTCTTTTCTAACGCGTGTTAAGCGGCAAAATGTTGAGACCCCTGTACTGTGCAATGTCAGTGCACGGTAAGGAACTTGAGGTGATCCAAATTTGCGCAGCGCTGCGCTGTTCTTCGTCTCTCATAATCATGATTTTGGGACGCAATACCACCATATATATTGATGATGTTTTGGCAAGCAAAGCATAATAAATGTGTGTTAAGTGCTATATTAGAAATGTAAGAAACAAACAATACATATGTTCCACTGTCACACGATAAGCTTTAGTCCAAGTTTGCTCGGTCCTGTAGGAATACTTACTAACGACGTTTATGATAAGCACGTTAGCGCACCGTAGCGTGCGTATTTTTTTTTTCTACAGAACTGACATCATGTCCTGTGGAGTAAGTGCAACGTTACGTTGTACCATAAGCTAGCGCTCAGTAGCCGCAGTGCTGCTGACTTTGCTTGTTAGCGCGCGTTTAGCAACTGCTCATGCGCTTGATCCTACTCATAACACTTGGCTTAACGCCAATGAATTCGTCAAAAACAATTCCCTCGATGACTGCTTAGCATGGCACCGATTCCCACAATGCGTGGAATCTGAAAGACTTTTAGTAGGTACACTTTAACGTGACAAACAGAAAGCTATCCCGTCTGTATGGTTTCTTATTTTTTTCCAAAGAACTGAGAGACAATAATTGTACTGAAGAATATAGCTGACTGTTCTGCCAGAGAAAGACGTGTGGGAAAGAATGACGTAAAGGATTCTTGGTAAATAGAATACGCGCTCTTTCTTGGATTAACACTAAGAACCGCTTGAGGTGACGCTTTTTCTTCGTCCTATGCTGTCAGCGATTGAAGAGTTCGACAATCACGATATGTGCAGGAGTGACTTGTAAGCAAAATATTGGCCTTTTGACAGCAGAAAGTATCGCGGTGAAATTTTGTGACCAAACTGTAGTCGTAGATGTCGTGAATATACAAGAATAAAAAAAATTAAAAATCCACGCATATCCACGGAGTGAATGATGATGAGTGGGCGAGGCTCCGGTGTTCATCGGTAAAAACCGTGAATCTTCCGTGAATCTTGCCCAGTACATCATCAAAGACGTGACAAACACTCTGTGTCGCCATCTAGCGCTCTCCTATCGCACTAGAGCACGCAGCGAGCGCCTCCGCGCCATCTATTGATCAATTCACGTACTAGCTAAGCATCACCGCAGCGCTCGGACAGACAGACAGACAGACAGACAGACAGGCAGACAGACAGACGGACGGACGGACGGACGGACGGACAGACAGACAGACAGACAGACAGACGGACAGACAGATGGATTTCCATACTACGCGTTCCCATACATCTGAATGAAGCGAGCATATGTTGTTGTTATGTGGGGTTTAACGTCCCAAAACCAGCTCTGATTATGAGAGACGCCGTAGTGGAGGGCTCCGGAAATTTTGACCACCTGGGGTTCTTTAACGTGCACTGACATCGCACAGCACACGAGCCTCAACATTTCGCCTCCATCGAAATGCAGCCGCCGCGGCCGGGATTCGATCCCGCGACCTTCGGATCACGAGCATATGCGGGGAGTCGAACGCATTATAGATAGATAGATAGATAGATAGATAGATAGATAGATAGATAGATAGATAGATAGATAGATAGATAATGTGGCCAAAGTACCCTTTGCAACGGGCGGACTAACTAAGAGTGTCCTAGCCAAATTTTAAAAAAAATAAAAGAAAGAAAGCATGAATTAAAAACATACACACACACACACACATCAGAATTATAGGTCACACACTTCCGGCGCTGGGCGTGTCCGCTTTGTGTCCTTCCCCCACACTTCGAGGCGAGCTTTCGTGGTGCGCACGCTTTTGTTGCAGCGATTACCCTCCGCATCGAGGAATCCGAGGGCATGCGGCAGGGTGGTGCCCTCTGCTGGAGGGGGTGTCAACTTCGAACAGCGAAGGAGCAAGTGCTCGATAGTCTCCCGCAAATCACCGCAGGATCTGCACACCGCCGCTCGAGTCTCGGGGGCGCAGTCAAAATGACTTCGATAGTCAAGAGCAACGTTACTAGATCCTGCTAGTAAGGTTGGTCAAGAGTGCGTATCGCGCCAGCTCGAACCTCGAAGAGGAGGGCACCACCACAGCTGTTGTCATACAGTGCCGGCTCCGTTGCAATCTCTGTCTTGTTGTCCCGATACGTGCTGAGGGTAGCCTTGGGGAGCATGGCTGACTGCCACATTTCTCCCTCTGCCTCACGAACACGGGCTCGAATGTCTTTAGCGGTCTGCCGCCCAGGTCCTGTTTCGATATAGTCGAGGAGGCCATATTTTCGCCTAAGAAACATAACCCTGGACCTCCATTGAGTGCGGGTACCCTTCATGTACATATAACGAGAGAGCCTGCGTGCCCACCTACTGTCATTCATGGTCCGTAACCGGCACTCGAACGATATTTTGCTTTGGGCCTCTCGAGCCTCGAACGAGGACCATCCGACATCCCCCTGGATAGCCTCCACGGCGACACGCCCATGGCATCCTAAGGCTATGCGGCCCACCTCTCGTTGTACATGTTCCAGCCAATCCCGGGTTCGGGCTGACAGACACGCGGCCGAGTTTGCGTAAGTCCAGGCACGTTTACGGCTTTCCACAAATCGCGCGCTATGTGGTATCGGCTGCAGCCCCACAGGCATTGTCGACGCAGTATGCGGCTGGCTCGCTGTGCCGCTTGTCTCAGGTGTATTTCATGCTCCTCAATGATCTTGTCTGATGTGGACAGTATCACGCCCAGATAGCGGTATTCCTCCAGTCTGGGTAGCTTCTCACCATTTGGCAATACCAGAGCAGCCTCGGTACGATCACCAGAGAACTGGAGCACCGCTGACTTCTTCGGATTGAAGGCCAGACCTAGGGTGTGCAGGTGGTTGGCCGATATCTCGACCAAATGCTGCAGTTGCGCCTTATCCTCGGCCAGTAGCACGAGGTCATCCGCGAAAACAAGGCCAGGGAGTGTCCAAGTCGTTGGGGTGCCATCGTGGGACCAGTTGAGCTTGAACCCTGCACCTGAATCCATGAGGGCTTGTTCCAGACAGGCAGTATATAACATATACAGCAATGGGGAAAGAGGGCACCCTTGCTTCAGTCCCCGCTGTACTGTTACTGGGCGTGTGCGTGTTCCGCCAAAGTTGGCTTCGACTGTGTTGCCAGTGTAGAGTCGGCGCAGCAGTTCAATCCACACAGGAGGCATACTGAGATCTTCCATCCGAGAAAGAAGGTGTCAGTGTGGTACGCTGTCGTACGCCTTGGCCACGTCCAGAAAGCAAGCGACCAGCCCGCGCGATTCCCTGCGTGCAATCTCGATGCTCTGGATGAGCACAAAAAGATTGTCCTCCCCTCGCCGATTCCGACGGAAGCCATTTTGCAGCTCTGTTAGCGGTCCCTGCGTTTCCGCCCATCCGTTCATCCATCCCTTGATGACCTGTGCAAAAAGCTTGTACAGCACACTGTTGACGGTGATTGGTCTATAGTCGCGGAGTTGGTCACTGTTGCCTCCCCTCTTGGGCACCAGGCACACCTTGCCGTGACGCCAGTCCTCTGGGATAGGGTCACCATTAATAATGCCGGTGAAGACGGACGCCAAGGTCTCTCTTGCATTCCGCCCAAGCTGTTTTACTAGCCAAGGTGTAATTCCATCCAGTCCTTTGGCGCTGTGGGCTCCAATGCTGGATATGGCTCGGTCGATTGCCACACGGGACATCTTCCACTCGCACTCCACCGTGGTGCTGTTGTGCATCTCACATCCTTTCTCACGTACTTGGTATGACATTTCCTGTTCTGCCGACGGGTCTTCGTACATCCGCTGCATGTAAGTCGTCAAGTGCTCTTCAAGGTCTGTGACAGCTTGACCTGTTGCATCTCGGATAGTAGGAGTGGAGGCCTTGCGGTTGAGCGATGAAATATATGTCCAGAATTTGCGTGGTCCGTTGTCGCCAGCTTCTGTAATTGCATGCAGTTGCTTTTGATTGCTTTCCGCAATTTTCTTCTGGACCATTTGTTGCATGTCTCTCTTGCAGCGCAAGAACTCCTGCCACGTCTGTTGGCATTCTTCAATCGAGGAGTTCTTTACTGCGTATCGGTGAGCTCGATTGGCTTTACGTCGGGCTTCGAGTGCTGTTTTAACCTGCTGGTCCCACCAGGCTAAAGTCTGGTGCCACCTCGGGATTGGATTCGCTTCTCGTAATGACACATAGAGCGTCGCAGCTCTCCCACGAACTCCTCGTATGTGGTTTGCTGCGCATGTATATATATGTCGTTCTCTTCGCAGTCCTCCGCCACCCGTTCAAAGGATGCTGCCGGTAGGTAACGTCGAGCTGGCTTACGGCATTCTGTCTGACGATTCCGATGAACGGAGGTAGAGAATGTCAGAGCGATGCGATTGTGGTCGCTACCCAAACTATAACGTCCACTCTCATCCACATGTACTCTTGACAGGTGTGCCGCTAAAATTGGCGATGTGAGAATCTAGTGTATACAAGACCGACTATTTCTGGCGCTCCATGTAGTCTCACCTATGCAGTCGGGCGGAGGTTGGCGACTTCAAGGGAGAACGTGTCTGCTAGTGCAGCATAAGTTCACCATTATGGTCCTGAAAGCCATCGATGCTTTGGACATGCCCTTTGAAGTCTCCCATAATTAGGACCTCTCTGTTGAAACCCCACCGCTGAATGTTTTGCGTGATACATTGCGCGATACATTATATGTAGACATATTAGCGCCATCTAGTGAGCGCTTCATAAACTACAGGTAGCTACAAACATCGAGGGAAGGACAGACCCACGCCCTAAGGAGTTTCGCCCCTAAAAATCATTCAGCCGTGAATCTCGCTTGAGCCAACGGACTTGTGCAAACACCAGAGGACTTGTGCAAACACCCGTTTCGTCAGGGCAGGTTTTCCAGGCCAGGGTTATCAGGCCAGAGCCGTTAAAGCTGTCTCCGTCTTCACAACCATGTACTGACTAACGCGAGTCCTGTCATCCAAATGTTGACTCCATCGACAGCCCCGCCACGGTGGTCTAGTGGTTATGGTACCCGGCTGCTGATCCAAAAGCCGCGGGATCGAATCCCGGCCGCGATGGCTGCATTTCGATGGAGGCGAAATGTTGAGGCCCGTGTACGTTGCGATGTCAGTGCACGTTAAAGAACGCCAGGTGGTGAAAATTTCCGGAGCCCTCCACTACGGCGTCTCTCATAATCAGAGCTGGTTTTGGGACGTTAAACCCCAGAAATCGTCTCCAGCGACATTTCTTGATCAAGGCTGTTTCGACATTTCAAGATGCCACCTCGTGCTAATTTTTGTCACTGCATGGACGTCCCTAAATGACCTGTTTATCCCACACATGTGTGTTTAAGTTCGGCTGGAAGCTAAACTCATTTAATACTCCTATTAATTGCAGTCCGAATACCGTTCTCGCTGCTTTAGTGGGGTGCCTCACTTGGAAGGTTCTAGTTTAGAAATCACAGCATGATTTCGTAAAGCACGAACTTCACCGTGAAATTTTATTCCCATATTGCAAGTTATAAAAAGCACATGCGTAGTCCCGTTGACCCTAAACGAAAGCTCTGCTTCGATGGGCGGCACTGTGATCGCTGACGTCATCTGCGACCTTTGAGCGAATGAGAGCCAGCTACACGGCCAAATGTTTGCTCCTGAGGTTAGTGCAGCTGTAGGAAAGCACGTGCGCTGTCCTTAAGAGAGGCGTTCTTGGGATGTGTAGATAGATATTCATTGAATTCAGCAAATATCAAAGGGAGAAAATGTCAACGGTTGGTCCCTCATAACTCGCAGAGGCCGCTAATGAAAAGTTCGTAGTGAAGACATCACTGGTGGATAAAGCCGCAGCTTCTCACCTCTGCTCTTAAAGAGGAAAATGTATGGGTCAGCCACACCTTTACGAAACACTACCAAAAACATTCTTTCCGCTATGCGTGTTTATTCCACCGGCGCATTTTTATTACACCGCAAAAGTGGGAAGAGAATTGCCAGCATACATATATCACTAATTGTGTACAGCCTCTTCAAAGGAATTTGCTCTTAAAGTCAGACTCAGAAAATTTACTTTACCCATGCTCATGTAGCTTAATGGCTACGGCGTTGAACGGCTAAGCAGGAGGAGCGGAATTGATTGCCAGCCACCACGGTGGCTGCATCCTATAACTCCCGTGAACAAATATATAGGTCCGCGTTAAGAAACCCCGAATCTCGTTATCGCATTTTATTGTTGTAGCGTAAAAGTGCGCAACTAAAAGTGATATCGCTTTACGATTGCATGTGGTCCTTCAGTGTATGCGTGTCCGACTGTACCCGCAAAAATAATTGGCCGCGCATCTGCGTGCTTCGCTGCAAATGTCGTCGAAAGACGATAGTCTTCTGCCGGCCGTATTACTGCGGGAGATATGGACGCCATCTGGCAGCGCCGCCGGGAAACATGAGCGTATGCAGAATCCCTGGGCAACTGCCAGGTGGCAGCACCAAATCGTCGGCAGAGGCCTTTTCGTGCACAGCGTCGCATTTTTAACGCAGCCTAACAAACACTAGGGTCTTTAGAATTACGTATATATGTATTTTCCAGTAACCTATAGCACACCACCTAATACTTACGTATTCATGTTGCGCCTCAGATATGCGTAATATTTGCATTTTTGATCGACACTGTTCACAAGTATGAACGCAGCTACCAGTCCAACATGGCTGGGCGTTAGGCAAGTGCTTAAACTTTGGCCGGGTGGCTGAATCGTGCCAGACTGACAAACAAAGGACAGACCAAAATTTCTGCTTTCAAGTACCTCAAGAAAGACGATCGTCTTTAAAATTCAAGCCAGTTCCACGCAGCGAACGCCGCGGGAACAGCGAAGTTGTGCTCCTATCGTTTATAGTGACGTAACAGGCAAGCGTGTAAAGTTGGCTATCTCTATCGCACATCGCTATCGATATCACTAACACGCATCAGCGGGCCGAGGGCAAGGGTGTGGGTAGTGGGTTGAGCGAAAGAGAGGATTTACTTTTCAATAAAACTTGACATGGGTTGTGATGGTGCATAAGTGTTATGCAGGGAAATAAGAGCATCCGAACAACACTCACCCTCTGTGACTGTCGTTCGTGCGCTCTAAATTTCCTTGGATAACGGGTTTACTTTTCCCTCTTGCGTACCAAAGGGGGCGGACATGGCAGGCTCCTAACACCGCTGTTTCAATAGGGACTCTCAATCATGATGCATAAGAAAATGATCTATTCGTTCTATCGCAATAAACGTATGACTTCTACAGGCGCTTAGAGTGAAATCTTCAGGAGGTTTTGCTTTCCTGAGACGCTTTGGTGGCTGCTACTACGCACTTCTTCGTGAGACGATAACAAACGCTCACCGTCTCTTCCTGCGCTACTAAATGGGAAATGCAACTAAAGATTTCTTTTTCTCTCATATTGCAGTTTTTCAAGGGACGCCGAACAATGCCGATTGTTTTTGGTGCCTTGTCATATCTGGGCCACAACACAGCTGCGGTGCATTTGGTGCAGCTCCTCGTCACGCGAACATTACAGGACTCAAGGCTGTCATTTTACATAGTAGAACTCGTCTTATGTGCTGAGCCGGGGCAACAACCGCATTCGCGTCTCAGTGCCTGGCGAGTTCATCTGCAACGCATATTTACGAAATGCGTTGCATTGCTCTTTTGCACATCATAGAGGATTACTTCTGGGTACCCGTCTGGTCGCCTCTCATGAGCTCGTTACTTGTGTTTGAAACAACCTTCGATGGCGCAGCATCGCTGCATAGGCAATGACAAACGAATATGTACCGTTACAAAGTGCAGAAGCACTTCCTTCTTTTAAAATCGGAGATCTTTATGACGAGCGTAATCTGTCCGGTCTGGACAAAATGATCATTATCATGAAATTCTTCTATGGAATGCGCCGTATTTGCTTGCGCACTTCTTTCTTCTCTTGGGCTCATGCCCCGAACCCACTACTATATAAAGGCTGGGGTGTTCCATAGCAAGACATATCATATAGTATGCCAAATGGGTGGGAAATAGAAATGAGGGTGAGGATGAGAGGGCAGAAAAAAGCATAGCATAGACTTGTATTGTGTAGCTTGTTAACGTTGAAGCTTGCGCGAGATTGTAGAAATCGTCATGAAGGTTTTTTTGCAGCGCATGTACTAACAGGAAAAATCCCCAGTCGCACTGTCAAATAAAGAAGTTGAATATTTCGCCGGCTTGTAAGGTGACAGTGGTGTCGCGTTCAAGATGATACGTGTTATTCTATTACCGATTTCATGTGCCTTGATGCGCTTCCCTTTATGTAGACACACCTGTACCACCAATAACATTTCAGTTGGAAGTCGGCGCCCTTTTCTTCTGTCTGTCCTTTTTCCTGTTAGTACATGCGCTGCGAAAAACTTTCATAATTGTAGTGTATTATAGTGAGGGGGTGCGAAAGTGAACTGAGGGCGAGGAGCACGAGGGGGAGGGGGCATCGTAAAACTTAGCATACACTTGTACAGCATAGTATAGCATAGTATAGCAAGGGGGCGGGGGAGGGAAGGGAGTACCAGAAGAAGGGAAAGAAGTAGCGGAGAGTGTGAAGCACAACGTAGGCTTTGGGCATGCACAGTGCAGTATAGCAAAGGGTGGGAAAGGGAGGTGAGAGTAAGGAGGACGAGGACGTCACAATCGGACTTTGCCCGCTAAGCGGATTTGAACTTAAACACGTGACACCAGTCACGTAACATCACGTGGCAGCTAGTTACATGACATGTTCCCGCTAAAACCGTGTAACAGCTAGTCACGTGTCAAATCATGCGACTTAGTTGAGCTTATAGAAGCCACAGGAAGCTATTTCGGCCACAAGTCCCGCTTTTAGTCCAGCCTTCCACCACCACTTCAATGTGCCCACATTTAATGTTTGCTTCACTGCAAAATCAGCCCAACGCGTCCACAAAATCCGTAGCACAGATTGAAACATAGCGCGTTTCCTGGCGGTGGCATTATCCTGCCTTTAGCATTCGTGCTCTTACTTGTTCACGAAGGAAACATACATTTGCACTATGTGTACACGGGTGTCTCAACACGGGCCAAGTTTCAAAAATTCCACGTCCAGGTTTGAGTACGTAACCAGCTTAGCATGGTTTTTCTCTTCTATATACCACCACGTTAGCGGACATAAAAGAAAGCGGAATTGGTTAGGGAACATACGCATGTTAAGGACATATTAATAGAAGGAAGGAAGGAAGGAAAAAATAGAGAGCGAAAGGCAGGGAGGTTAACCAGTGTAGGACAACCGGTATGCTACCCTGCACGAGGGGAAGGGGACGGGGGAGATTGAAAGGTGAAAGGAAAGAGGAAGAGAGAGAGAGGGTGCACATATAGCACATTGTCAGAGTCAGTGGCACCTGCATTAATAGAAGTTAACAAGCAATGGATGTGGGTGGAGCATGTAATGCAAAGACAAGACCGTTGGTCATTAGGGGTAACAGAGTGGATTCCTACAGAAGGCAAGCGTGGCAAGGGGTGGCAGAAAGTTAGGTGGGCAGATGAGATCAAGAAGTTTGCGGGGGATAATTGGGCACAGTTAATTTTTAAACTTTTTCATTTTCTTAAACTTTTTCATTTTGGTCGGCGCTCATTGTTTTCGTTTCTTCATGCTTATTCCCGACCAGACGATGCTTCGTCAAACCATCGACTTCATCAGTTAATACAGGACCGGGGTAGTTGGAGACCTATGGGAGAGGCCTTTGCCCTACAGCGGGCGGAAACAGGCTGATGATGATGATACCACCCCTATCTCAGGATATCATCTGAGGAGTTATTCCAGTTGTCTTGCCTCATATTTATAAAATGAGTAATGCCGCCGTAAAAACATGAGGAAAAGTTACTAATTTGAATAACAGAAGAATGTCGATAACGAAGCTCTATAGTAAGACATAACGAAACATTAGCAGAATTATTCCACACGTACCAGTCGACATGAGAACCCCCATGCATTGCTATGTCTTGGAGGCGACAGGAACAGCTTATGCGATTACAAATGCGAATGCCAGGCAAGCAGTAAGAATCCTTCAAATAGTGCCACCGTGGCACTCTTACGCCCAAATTCTATAAAAGCGTAGAGTGGATGCCTCTGGCTGGAGTCTAATGCAGTATTTACTCCCGTTCTACCAACTCTGTTACCGCAGTGTGGTGTTCGATTGCTTTAACAATCGAACATCACCCTGCGGCAATAAATTTGCAAGTGTTGGCTATCTCCGGGTAAAGATTGCTAATGTTCGCTAGGTATTGGCAAACGTAGCCTAGTGTTGCTGATGTTGACTCTGATTTTATAATAGCAATAGTGCCTGTTCAATCTCTATTCATTTGATATGTTGGCTGCTAGAACATTTTTGTAATATTCTCTTGCAAAGAAACACAAGAGTTCACGCAGACTACAAACGGGGATCTCAAATGCTAACGTATAAAACGTCTCTGAAAGTGCTGAACTGACAATGTGCTGAACTCGCACAACCTTTTCTGTTAGAAGTGTTCGTAGGCGAAGTGTTTAGCCCATGCTGATGTTTGAAAGGGGGGAAATAGTAGAGAGGGAAAGTCAGGGGGCTAACCAGGCTAGAACAACCGGCATGCTACCCTGACCAAGGGCATGCGGATGGGGGAGATTGAAAGTTAGAGACAAGAGAGACAGAAATAAGGGGAGCACGTATAGTACACTCTAAGTGTTGCTTGAAATGCTAGCGAAAGCATCCTGTACTCGACTCCAGATTTCAAATCAGACGAGAATGCCGGCAGATGAGTGCTTTTTTATGCATCTAAAAAAAGTAGCAGCGTTGATTTGAAAGGGCGCGGAGTCATCGAGACATAAGCCCGACAGGCTGACTTAATTTTTTTCGTCATTGCGGCTGTGTTCTTCTTGCTAAATTATTATTCTTGTAAAACTGGTGTAATTAGCTTTGTCTACATCCTTACAGTTAACTTCTCCGTTGTTCTTTGCCCGCACATCCAGCTAGCAGCGAAGCGGTTGATAAGCTGCCAACCAGGGAACCGTAGGCGGGCTTCTTCATTTACTGGCACCTTGAGGGAACGGCAGCTCCGACATCCTGTTGTTAAAGCAACGTTTAATCACCATCAACCTCATTTCAATGTATTTCACCGGTTTTGTCCATTTCTCACACAAAAGAACTCTTGCGGTCCAATCGGAGAGCAGAGAATGTCTCTCCCACCATATTCCGATTAGCTGCCGTCGAGATGTTCGGCCTCGCATCCCTATACAGCCAATCACTTGATGTCCACCTGCCTCTCCCACGACAATCGCCGGTGCATATGTCTCTCTCTCCTCGAAGCCTGGCGCCGGCCAGTCTTGAAAGCGTGCTGGGTGCGTGGATCCCAGGGCCGAGCCCACGGATCATCATCGCGTGCACGTCAGTTCCGCGGAACACGCGTTGGGGTTTCCCCCACGGTGCTGCAGGTCGCTTGCTTCCTCGACCATGTTCGTTTGTTCGCTGGCTGCAGCTCTCCGCAGGAGAAATCAGCCGTCATACCGTCTTTCTGCAGCCGATGGGGGAGGGGGGGGGGGACGCTGTGCTCGTAGAGGGGTGACAGTGGGGAGCCCTCAGGTGGCTGCTTCGCGCTTGAACCCAACATTTACCTTTGAGTATATGTTGTGTGATTGGCATCACTTCCTTTCAATTATTGTTTGTGTTTATTCCCACTCCTATAATAATCCCTTTCAGGGATTCAGAGTATTTGAACATAAATAAATAAGTAAAATAAATCACGGCTACCGTTACGCGAAAATTATCCAGCATCTGCACGTGCCAGGGTAGCTTACATTTGATTAACATTTGGCTACAGAGAACAGAGTAAGCGTAATGAGAATATTCTTAATATTTTAATTTGTTTTTGTTTAGCACTTGAGTCGACGACAGACACTCATCCCGTTCGTACACCCAGTTTTTCCTTTTATGTCCGGTGCAACCTTCATAAAAGAATGTACACTTATATGGTATCCTGCTATATTCTTTCCAATAGTCAGTGCCAACCCACACATGAACGCCTGCAAAGCGATAAGATACAAAGGCAGAATGAAGGATCCACAACAATTGCAGCAATAAAGTAATTGTAAACGTCACGGTTTCTTCACAACAAATTTCACTATAGCTGCTGCGTTTCCTATGGAGTTCCAATCTACGCTCACATGTATGCTTTTTTGTGTCGCTAGCAATTTATGCGGTACGCTCTTTGTTGCAGTGATAAAATCCCAATAGTAAGACCACCACGACACGACCCCATAAAGGCCTGTTATCGAATTGAACTTTGATAACTGGTCTATGAACTATCAATATGGGAGGGCTCATCGTAATTACAGCATTGTATCGATTTCTCATTACAAGACATTCTTGCACTTTTGAATTTTAAAACAACAACAAAAAAGAACGATTATCTGCGAAGCGGTAGCACTTAGAATATTAATTGGCTCCTAGAATGCGCGAATCCTAAATTATAGGGCAAAGCATGGTCACATTACTGAAAGTGAAGCTACCCCGACAGCGGGTGTTCAGCAAGTGGTGGATCCACCAGCATCCACCAGCATCCATCGTCAGCACTGAGTGACGCAGCGCTGGCAACGTCCCTCTTTGTAACGTAAGCTGTATCATCTTCTCGAGGAATACACCTACGGGTGTGCATTGGAGTTTTGGCTTAGCGTGCTTTCAGAGTGAGATAATTCCCCGTGCCATTATTTTGCGTTTACCTTTTGACTCAAAAGGCGATATAGAGGTGAAAGTGAGAGAGAGAGAGAGAACACTTTATTGATGAACCGGAGATGTTAGCCTGGTTAATGGCCTGGCTGGCTACTCTAGGTACTTTGCGGTGATTATGATATTTACAGTGATCACATCTAACATAACACGTGCATACGGTCACACTTACTCACACACTCATATATACATATATACACTATAACTCAGTTTACAGCGTTTCATTGAGGCATGTTGCCCGTAGAAACGCTATCAGCGCCTTGGTGCTACGTAGTGCGCAGGCGCTGTCTTGCCACGGGCCTAGGAGATGCCGCAGCTCCAAGGTCGTACCGTGTGGCAAGTGAAGCGCTGCCTTCAGAGTCTTTCTATCCGACTCGTAGCGCTGGCAGTTGCACAGGACGTGTTCAATGTCCTCTCGTGTGTTGCATGTGGAGCACAATGGAGAATCAGACTGTTGTATTTTGTGCTTATAATCTCTCGTGTATGCTACATTAAGTCTTAATCGGTGAAGGCAGGCTTCATCTCGCCTGGCTAAACCTTGTGGTACGTGGAAGCTGCAGGCTGGGTCAATGGCGTGTAGTGGTCCATACTGATGTCCTGGATCACACCAGAAGTGTCGCTGCTGATTCCATGCAAATGTCGATACCATAGTCGCCGCATCTTTTCTTGAAAGGGGTATGGCTGTTAGTGGTGTTTTAGTTCCATGGGCTGTTCTGGCAGCACTGTCGGCCCGAACGTTTCCTTGTATTCCACAGTGGGCTGGTAACCACTGGAATACAACGCGGTGATTAAGTTCATGAGCATTATTGCCTAGCCGCTTGATGTCCAAAACTAGTTGTTCTTGGGCTCGTGGTGACTTCAGGGACTGCAGCGCCGCTCGCGAATCAGAGAAGATTACCCAGGAATCAGGTGTCTGAGCTACGATGTAAATAAGCGCTCTCCGCAGCGCAGCCAGCTCAGTAGCTGTGGCAGATGTGCGGTGACCCAAGGTGAAAGTGAAACCACATACAACTGTCGACAACAAGTACCTGGCGCTGGAGAAATGTGCAGAAATTAATTATATGTCTTCATTTCTTTTCACCGAAGCTGTTTATAGCTAGGCCACTCGTAACGCTGCGAACAGAAAACCCCAATGCGTGTATGGGCCACACGGGATTGACTGTGCCAAATGACATCGCCGTGGTGTTCGGCTGCAAAAAGTTCCTCACTAAGCTCTGGTGACATGTTGCGAATATTGATGCAGCCAGTTAGAAATGTGCGATGTGCCATTTTCTCTGTAGCTACGAAGCCTCGACGCTCAGCATAGGCAGCAGCCAGCGTTCTGTTTTGCTTATTGCGTCGAGGAGGGAGAGGAGGAAGGAAGAAAAAGAAAGGCAGGGAAGTTGACCAGAAAGCGTCCGGTTGGCTACCTTGCACTGGGGGATGCGAAAAGGGAGTAGAAATGTGGAGAAGAGAGGAGGGAAAGAAAAAGGTCGCAGATAATGACAGCTAACGAGCTGACCCCTAGGGCACTGCACTGGTACAAAGTTAAAGATCTTCGAACAAGCCCGTCGTCCTCAAGAAGGAAAACAGTACTTTCACTGCATTCTGGGCTGACTAGTGATGGGGACCGTGTTCCAGTAGCATCTGTACTGAAAGCGGCCAATTGTTCAGCCGTTGGAATGTCTGAGTTAGTGTTCGACGCTGTGCGTCAAATCGAGCGCTGGGACATAGTAAGTGGACAGTGGTTTCGTCGGTTCCTCAGATGTAGCACGCTGCGGTGTCTGTCACTCCATTAATGCAGAGTGTGGCTTCATGAAAGCATCTCCTAACCAGAGGCGACTAAGAAGCGAAGCCTCACGTCGAGGTAGTCCTGATAAAGGGCGGAGTGCCAAGTATAATTGAGGTGATGCAGTGCTGTGTGTATTATGCTTGCTGAGCTCCAGGATTATTAGCTGATTAGCTGTGTGCAAGAAATAGGCTAGTTGTCATAGAAAACGACCGGTAGTTTTGCGGGCGCGTACTTTTCGAATTGGCCGCTGCAGTCAATAGAACACATAACCAGAGCACATCACGTTTGCACTTGGCTCCCGTAAGTCCTGTCGCGGTGATTTTCCGTTTGACGTCAGAAAGACACCAGCTTTTTGCGAGCCGCAGACGTTCAGAAATGACATTTTCTTTGTTTCAAAAACTGATACGGCATCGTAGCCTCTGTGGCTACAAACTCGCCATTGGCAACAGCAGCCAAAGGCTGTTAATTAAAAATGTTTATTGCCCAATTTTAGTTGATTAGCGGTACTGTTCGCATGTTCAGTCTAGTTAGAGACGTCCGCCGAATCTGACAACTACAGTTTTGCTTTCAGAATAGCAGTATTGAGTGTTTAACACCAGCACGTATTCTTTTAATCTATATATTTAAGCTTTTGGAGCACGCGTTATAATTTTTGAATCTTTTCATTACATAAAACACTACTGATCCATCCGCTATTGTTGGGGCTATGAAGTAACAGCAACAACAACAGCAACATCCCCATTACTACTACTACTACTACTACTACTACTACTACTACTACTACTACTACAACTACTACTACTACTACTACTACTACTACTACTACTACTACTACTACTACTACTACTACTACTACTGAATGTGCTACTTATGATGTGTGATTTACAAAATCTTGAATAATTCATTTTACCTCTCGGTTGTCGGACATGAAAGGCGCACATCTATCTACACTGCAACTACATAGTTCGGCGACATGCGATCAATTGAGGACATTAAATCAACGTAGACAAAGTGAGATTTCTTACCAAGCTCAATTGACTGCATAACGACACACACCCCCGGATCCAAGTATATAACGTCATTGCCACTGAACAGTCGCTCAAATTCATTTTCAACAGCTGAAAGCGTAGATGTGTCATAATGTTGGTTACTTGATTTAGATAAACAAAGATATTTTGGGGGAGCTATGATGAAGCTGCCTGCTTATTAAAAAGAAGTAATGATCAGTACAAAGTAATGATCAAAATGAGGGTGAACGTAGCCTTCACAAATTGGACTTAGCTGTAAACATTGACGGCGAATGCTTCGCCTTAGCACCGCTGTTCACATGAGGAAAAACCGTAAAGCAGTCCCAAAGGTGTAATCATCTTGTCGCCAAAAGTGTCAAGAGCGAGTTTAAATTTACATACGTGACAAGAAGCCCTGGACATTACACTTCGGGGTTTGGTGCTCTGGCTGTTACCTCTATATTTCCCACATAAATACCCCTTGCATTATGATTGTTATGGGATATACGGTTGCTGAAAAGTTCTTGGCTTTGCATTTTAAAAATGGAGTGGTAGTTTTCAAACTACCTATACATGTATTAAGATATTCCCCGTTCAGATTGAATGCACTTGTTCCATAGTTGGATCCGCTTGTCTATTCCGTTTAAGAAAAAATCTTCTGATCAGCTGTTAAAGTAGCCGTCATAGCATGTTTGACATCAGTAATGTCCTTAAACTGGCGACCCTCCAGGTGTTTCTTGAAGTGAGGAAACAAATAGTAGTCAGGTCACAAGTCAGATGACAGGAAGGATTGTAGACCAAGTGGAAACCGAGTGTCTGAATCATGGCTGCCACAAGCTTGGGCGTGTGTGGAGGTGCATTGCCCTGTAACAAAAAAATTCATTTGATGAATTTTGCGGCTTTTTTTAAGGGGCGAAGCTCCTCTTAGTCTAACCTTGTCACGCGTCAGGCGTCAGTCGTCAGTCGTCAGGCGTAACCCGCGTGCCTCTCTCACTCTCTCTCTCTCTCTCCCGGCGCGTGCCTCTGCTGTCTTGTGTGTGTTAGAGAGAGAGAGAGCAAAAGGCGCGCGTTGGCTATGGAAACGCTCTTTCTCAGAGGAACGCTGTACCAGCTCGCAAAGAAGGAGAACGCACCCTCACCCGCGAGAGACAACAGGTAGATTTAGTATTGCGGAAAATTTTTGCGTTAGCGCTTGCGAGTCACGCTCGCTAAATTTTTGCGGAGTGCTATTCGATAGCGTTCCATAGCTATTTAGTATAGCGCGAGACGACGACGCGCCGCAAAACGCAAGGCACGCAAACCTTCGCTGCGCCATCTAAACGCGAACAGTGAAAGCGTCAAAACCGTCGGCCGTTGTTAGTAACTTAAAAAGTAACGCAAGCGCAAAAAGATGTATTAAAAAAAACATCGTGCAATAATAATTGCACAAGTGTTGCTGTAGTTTGACGAGGCAGAGTTTCGCTTTCGTTGTTCATGTGTAATGTGGTCAAACTAGAATCCACAGCGAAAAGATTGTTGTCTTGTCGAAGCGAAAACCAGCAACACGATTTATTGTGAATCAGCTAGTCCCACAACGCAGCAAGACGACACGATAGATGCGAAACGGGCAGCCGTCAGTTGTAGGCTGGTTGTAGGGAGCCGCCATGTTCTTCGCGCTAAACAAACTTAGCGAGCGTTTTGCGTCTCCGCTAAATTCGGAAAATAGCGAGCGATCGCTAAACGCAAAGCTGGAATAGCGTGCGGACGCATGCGCAGTCTGACCCCGCTAAATTTTAGCGTTTAGCGGTGCGCAACTTAAACTGCACTAAAACTCTCTAACGTTGGCGCAGGCAGCGGTCTCCTAGCGAGTTTCTTGATTGAGAAATACCGACTGCTCGCGTTGGAGAAGCGTTCACCGGCGACCCATATATATATATATATATATATATATATATATATATATATATATATATATATATATATATATATATATATATATATATAGGCACTGGATCTTGACTTGCAATGAAGTGCCGGTGGGAGATTTCACTTGTGCATAGTTGAACCATGAGGATTCGTAGCGTGCGCGTTAACTAAATTAATCCGGAACTCGGCACGATCTACGATGAACCTCCCGAGCTTCGCCCACTCATCATCATGCACTCCGTGGATATGCTGTAATTTTTTTCCTTTAGTTCAACCTTCGCATGCTCTAGAAGGCTGGTATAATACACCCCAGTTATAATAGGGGTTTGAGGAACGTAATCCGCTGAACACCGTCCTTGTCCCGGAAAATGGACGTCATGACTTTTTGGCCAATTTCTGGGTGCGGAATTTTTCGGTCGTGGGCGCCCACTGTGCGGAGCCAGGTTTGATCCTCGGTCACTAACCTTTCCAAGAGGTGATTTGTACTATCATATTTGACCAGAAGAAGTATCGAGGCCTCAACTCGTGCCGCCCTGCCGCGGTGGTCTCGTGGTTATGTCACTCGGCTGCTCTTCCGAAGGTCGCGGCATCGAATACTGGCCGCAGCGGCTGCATTCTGACGGAGGAGAAATGTGAGGACCGTGTACGGTGTGATGTCAGTGCACGTTAAATAACCCAGGTGGTCGAAATTTCTGGAGCATTCCAATACGGCGTGTCGCATAATCATAGTTGGATTTGTGACGTAAAACCCCAGAAGTCAATCAACGAATCAATCGTGGGTATTTACGTTCAGTGTTCAAAGGTTCTGGCGCTCACGTTCCTGAAATCTTGCGCCTGTGGGGGAAGTCAGGGGCAATGAACCGGGCGGGCTCCCTGGAAATGTTCAGTAGGAGGACTGTCTTTACGGCGGATATTTGTGGGTCCTCAAGAATTAGCTTGTGGACTGCATCGTTTGTCGCCGGATCCGTTGAGGTTGTGGGGCAGCCGCTGCGTCGTGCATCTTCTGTGGTAAATGACCGGTCTTAAAGCGAGACACCTTTGTTTTTACTGGGCTGTAAGAATGACACTACTCCCCTCCCCCCCTCCTCCCAGTGTCTGTGGCATTTTAGTGTGCAGGCTTCCTCTCGAGTAGCTAAAATTCATGACACCCCGTGGCTCCCTAGATGTGAAACTTGCTAGTCGTTCTGGCATCTCGAATTCTATTGGAATAATTCTGAAGGTCAGACACATCTCATATATCCACGACTTCTTAACATGATAGTACGCTTTTTTTATGCTACCATTTCAATATTAAAGGCAGCACCAAAGCCAGGATGATTTAAGCAAATCTTCTTTCGCTTAGTCTTATCCAGTCTGGAAAGAGGGTCACTGTGAAGTCCGGACAAAACCTAGAGAACTTTTACTCGACATTCGAAAATCAGCGAACACCAATTCATTTCTTGTGGCGTCAGGATTCTGCTTCACGGAATGCCGATGTAGGTTGCCCTTGGCCATAGATAGCACCAATGTTTAAACGATTGAATACCAAGAGAGATGGTCCGAAGAGAGATACCAAGAAAGTCAAGTCCGATGTTTTCGATCCGATGATCGGTGGCAAACTTGAATAATCATGCGAAGGTACGGTATACTGTTGTTTTATTCGCATAAGGAAAAAGGAGTTCCGCTTAACCGCGTGTGTGCGCTTGTACTGTTGCGCGAAGTAAACGACGTTGTAGCCGGAACCTTGTTGATAATGTTGAATGATGCCCAGCTCCTTTGCAAAAACGACTTCATTGCTACGGGAACAATACGTTGCCTACTCTGAATAACAAAAAAAAAATAATAATGCTCTCACATCGAATATCATCTACTTCACAAAACAAGCTCATTTGCATATTACGATACGCCGTCAGCGTTTCTTGTGTGGGGTGCGTCATTTCTTTGTGTGGGGTGCTTAATCTATCTATCTATCTATCTATCTATCTATCTATCTATCTATCTATCTATCTATCTATCTATCTATCTATCTATCTATCTATCTATCTATCTATCTATCTATCTATCTATCTCATTTCGCGTTAGATCAATGTTTTAATTGCCTTGGTGATTTTATATTAAAGCGATATAATTTAAATTATTCACACGAAGATAGATTGAGCGTGGTTCATTGTATGTCGGTGTAATAAACAGAAAACAGAAAAACAGTATCACAAATGCTTAAATATTATGCTGTATAAGTACGGAAATGTCACTTAGGCAGTTAAAACACTAAAACGACTACTAATTCGCAGCGAAAAATTTTATGATTAGAAATGGTGACGACACCTCGTGTAATCTTGTTTCAGTACTTAAAGGCGTTGGTAAAGCACAGACTACTATATGCTACCGTAAATCCAAAAGTCCATTTTTAGCATAAGTGTTCAACTAACGCTTGTTATATTCATTGGCGCATGCAGTAACTTCCTGTTTGCACATCTAAAGCGCAGTATCCTAAAGGTGCATTTGAAGGCCGAAGCGGAAAACGCCATAGGTGTTGGGCTTCCAAAAGACTAGCGCTGTTATGATCGTGATTCGGCCCTCGGCTGAAGCATCGTCCAGTGGACGTAAAAGCGGGAGCGACCGCTCTCACGCACTGGTTGGGGAGCGGCCGCGCAGGCTTCCCGGTTCCAGTGTGAGAATTGAGACAGGAACGCGTTTCTTTCGCATTAAATGAACTTGTAGCGGGAATTCGTTACGAAATTGGGAAGGAAGAAGCATTGAGCTTTCGTTCCTGTTTTGGAAGAACGTGTGCAACACTGCACAAAACCGTACAAAGCCTCTTAGATTACTTCAAAAACCCAAGAGTGGGAATTGCAGGTTGAAAGGAGCAAAAAGAGCTTCAAAAGAAAATGTAATCTTTCTTACATGTTTCTCGATAGTATGAAACATTAAGTGTGCCGTCATACACAAAAGATTCTTCCATCTTTGTTGTCCATGCATTGTACAACCCAGTGTATCTGAAAAACAATTTGTTATACGTTCTTCCCGTTAACTTAAAGCACAGATCACAAGACCGAAGTTAGATATTGAGCTTAAGTAGCATGGTGAATTGCGCGTCTGAGCCTTCGACGCGTGAAAGATATTTGTTTGAAAAGCGTTATGGTTCATGCGGTGAGGAGAGACTTTATTGTAGCAAGTGCCGTGTGCTATTTGATACGGTGTTCGGACACTAAACATTTCCGTATGTTATGGGAATTTTCGGCATAATGTTATCAGTTAACTCGCCCAGCCACGGCGATCTGTTGGTTATGGCACTCCGTTAGTGAAAGTAGCGGGATCGAATCTCGGACGCGGCGGCTGAATTTCTATGGGGGCGAAATGTTGAGGCCCGTGTATTGTGCGATGCCAGTGCGCGTCCAAGAACCCAAGGTGGTCGAAATTTCTGGAGCCCTCTACTACGGCGTCTGTCATAATCATATTGTGGTTTTAGGGCGGAAACCCCCAGCAATTATTAATATTCATTTGGATGGGCGCAACAAATCTTTAGGGTTTGTTATACGTGCAGTTATTCACGAAATGGGCGGGTATAACCTAGTTCCCCACAAGAAGAGCATCCGCGACTTACGTGCTCGATGGACTGGGAGAGCTCTGATATGTTATAGTTCGTTGCCATTTACTGGATTCAACAGGCGTTGACTTCACAGTAGAGAGACATTTGTATCTGTCTGGGAGGTTTCCTTCAGAGTAGTACATTAGGTGATACCTTGTGTTCTCGTGATCAATTAACTGTAATGGAATAGAGAGAAGGTTTGTCAGAATTTCATTGTAATGTCGGAAAACGTGGTGAATATGTATAAGCGATGTATGATACTTGCCACCAAATTTTTCGATATTTTAATAACAAGAAGATAAGTGCCTGAAAACATGACGATATTGTGAATAATGTTTTCTCTAGTGGTTTTGAAGAAAAAACAATAAAAATTAAAAGCAGGCTGTTTATATCTCGACTCAAAATACCCTAATTGCTTATATTACATGAAAGAAAAAAGTTGACTTAGCAGAACACGTTGAGGGGCTAGTTGGCCTTGAATTCTTCTAATTTCAAAAATAAGACGCGCACACAAAAATATACGGACGCAGAGAGACTGGACAGGACGGGCGCTGTGCTCCAACTAAGTTTATTGAAAACAGCACGCGTTGAACCTGACAGGGCAGATGAAAATATGAACGCATGCGCGTACATTCGTGCAGGTTAGAGAGTGCCTGATATCTCCTGCTTAACAATCTAATTTCAATGTCACGCAAGGAGAGCGAAGTGGTGCTGATGCATATGTCACCTCCCTGAATGATAAAGAACGCTTCAGAAAGTTCTCGTGCCACGTAAACTTTACCACATGAAATACCGCTTTCATGTGGTAAAGTTTACGTACGACAGACGAAGCGCTGCGTAAACACACGTGCCCGTGAACATGAAAGATCACTGAAAGATGATGACTCGATCTTCCTGAATCTGCCCGCCCATTGCCGTTCCTGCAGATGTGAGTCATTATTCGGTAGAATCAAAATACTAACGAGCAGTAGAGATAGATTAGCACGAGAACTTTCTGAAGCGTTCTTTATCATTCAGAGAGGGTGACATGTGCATCAGAACCACTTCCCTCTCCTTGCGTGACAGTGAAACTAGATTGTTAAGCAGGAGATATTAGGTACTCTCTAATCTGCACAAATGTATGCGCATGCGCTCATATTTTCATATGTCCTGTCGGGTTCAACGCGTGCTGTTTTCGATAAACCTAGAGTACAGCGCCCGTCCTGTCCAGTCTCTCTGCTTCCGTGTCTTTTTGTTTGCGATGCTTATGTTTGAAATTAGAAGAAACATAAAAGAATTGCACAGTATTTCGTACTTGTATTTCGGCATACTTAGCACAGTTCCGTTTCCTTTTGGTGCAAGTTATTTAGAAGGTATCCCATCTCTCTACACTGAAATAATTAGGTGAGAACTACTGGCTCATCAATTGGCCTTAATCGGACATCACACAGCGTTTCTTTCTTTCTTTCTTTCTTTCTTTCTTTCTTTCTTTCTTTCTTTCTTTCTTTCTTTCTTTCTTTCTTTCTTTCTTTCTTTCTTTCTTTCTTTCTTGTTATAAAAATAAGCTAAACGCATTATGTGAGCGTTTAGTTAGCAGGTTACCTCCTGAGCTCCAGTGTTAGTTCACGAAAATGTCGTGCTTGGTTTGCGCTCTTATATTTATCAGTGGGCGTTACATACAGCTCGTTTTCAGTCGCGACAGTTGAGCAAAATATGCAAAGAGGCGCAGCTGTATCGCACATTATGCCACATTCGTCATCACTATCGCAGCCGGGTGGTGGCATGTCAGTGCTTTCTCATTCGTAGGTAAGCCCTTGGGTGGTTCTGTATAATTTTATAGTGTGTCTCCTGCAATAAACACTCTAAGTCACGAGTCCACCATTACATATATCTTGCGCATCTTGAATATTGATAATGTGAGCCATAATAAATTGAAATATAGATGGTTTTGCACACAATAATGCACGGAGTAACTGCTTCGAAACGCCAATGAAGCCAGGAAGCTGCTGCACATATTTATGATGCATGTTTGATTATTTCTACACTAAAGCATTTTTTACTAATAAAATTGCCTATGCAAAGCCTTAAGAAGCGGTCAGAGTATTTATCGCCCAGCGACAGTGGCATATCTACCATGACACGAGCCAAACGTTTAACAAGAAAAAGTAAGTGTAATCTATTTTCAGAGGGAAAGGACAGGAATGCGATTACAGTGCTTCTTTTGCGTGTTTCATTGGACCTTTAATTTTGGATTTCCGCTACTCTCATTTTTAAAACGGGACAGGGTACTGCTTCGGTTAGACACTTAAGGGAGACACTTTTCCGTGGTATGACACCCAATGTGCCATTTTGATTGCGTAAATACTTCATCCCTCTCATTTAAGACAATGATTGTAATTGCTTTGACAGTGGTTTCGACAACGTGCATACATCTGCATATTTACAGGCTGGATATTGGCTTCCAAAGATTTTCTTTTGCATCGTTGAAATCATAAAATCATAAATTTTCTCAGATTCCAATTCTCTAAAATGTTAAACCAATTTGCATGAGGCCGCAAGATGGGTAGCTGTAGTTTATTCCTGAAGCATACATTTTAAATGCGCAAGAACATTCGTGACGACTCAACTAGAAATATGTGCGTCAGTCTGTGAATGAAGACGAAAAGTTATAAGTGAATAAATGCACAAATTATGTGTTGGCACCTTTCTAACCCACAGCACCGCAGACTGAAATCAGTTACCTTACCGCATGCTTACACGTACTTCTTTGTTCATTGCATACGTCCACGCTTGCAAAAAGAAAAAAGGGAGGGGGGGGGGGGGTATATTAAACCCATATCAACGCACTGTATCGGCCGGTTCGGTCCCGGCCGCGGTGGTCGCATTTTCGATGAAAGCGAAAATGCCAGAGGCCCGTGTACTATGGGTTGTCAATGCACGTTAAAGAACCCCAGGTGGTCAGAATTTTCGTAGCCCTCCACTACGGCTTCTCTCTCCTTTCTATCTCTTTCCCCTACCCCCAAGGACGCTTAGCCGTGCTCACCACATGGGCTGCAGAAATTAGCGTCCTTTCCTTAACCGAACCATCATCATCATCATCATCATTCGAGAGAGGTAAAATCCGAACGCTTGCGAGAATGCAATGCTCTATAAGACAGCGTGAAAACCTCATGAGTACCATTGTTCACATGAGGAAAATTTCTACTTTGCGAAAATTGCAAGAGCCCGAGTAGTGTGCCGTCTTTGTGGCCTCTCGATGTGCCTGCCGCCGAACCGTTCCACGCGCCGACGAACGTTCTGAGGGTCCCTAACCCACGGAGAGGTCAAAATTAATTTGCGGTGTTGTGGTGGCACACGAGCCTCCAACGAGCACGTAGCTGCGAAAAGTTTTCGAAATTGTGCAGTTACAGCGGTGTTACACGTGTTCGATTATCGAAAAGTGTACCCGCTAATTTCGCTCCTTCCTTCACTATGCGCAATGTTGCCGGTGTCGCCTTTCACGCACTACTCGCCCGGGCGTAGCATCGTAGGACGCCCACACAGGAGGCGGTTAGCATCAAACTCCTGTGCATTACTTAGGCAACTCTCAGAGGAATTTCTGCATGGACCTCGTTGCTTCCTGTATTAGCTGAAAATTTACACTGGTCCGTTGAAGCGTTGAGCCTTCGCATTTAGCTTTAATAAAGCAAGGAGATGTTTACGTAAAACCCGCTCTTCCTTTAAAGATTCTCTTTACTGCAGCGGTAAAGAGAAATTCCCTTTGCTCAACAGGACTTCAAGTACACATAGAGAAGTAGGGACTGTAGCTCGATGATACTAGCCACTAAAATAGTATATCATATATGTCATCAGCTTAAGTTGTTTTATTTATTTTTATTTTATTTTATTTTTACATACTGCAGCCCAATTTGGGCTATCGCAGGAGTGGGTTTTTTATACATCAGCACACACAAGAATACAACTTTAACAACAAACAAAAATAGAACTCTTAATAAACAAATTCCAGATGAATACATTCATGCAAGAAATTACAACTCAAACAAATCGCGAATCAATACATTCATGCAAGGAAGGAAGGAAAAAATAGAGAGGGAAAGGCAGGGAGGTTAACCAGTGTAGGACAACCGGTATGCTACCCTGCACGAGGGGAGGGGGACGGGGGAGAAATCTTCTAAAGGCAATGATCTAGTTGACCCAGGCAATACATTCCATTTTTCTATAGTGTGCGGGAAAAGGCTGAATTTGAATAGGTTAGTACGTGGATGGAATGGTGTCAGGTTGAGCTTGTGGCTATTCCTTGTGTTTTTATTTCTTTCCATGTTACGGTTAAAGTCCCAGTAGAGAAAAGGTGACGGAACAGCTGAAGGTCGTGAGCCTGTCAGAAGCTTTTTCTTCGCGTGCAATCAGATCAGGACATAAAAAGTACGTCAGTTGGAGAGCTACAAATAATACCTATCATGCTCAATTCCCCCTTCCCTGCCCCCTTTCCCGGTGGTGCCCCTCTCTTCCCTATAGACCACCACAGCGACGACTGATTGACCATTGATCAGACCAGTCGGACTGCAGCGACAAATCGGGTCCTGGCTGCTCTCTCCGGAACACCAGCAAAATCGCACATACTTTTCTACCATTAAACAAGCAAATTGCTTGCATGTCCTGTAAGTCTAAATCCACCTGCCACCCGCCACTCTCTTCCCCTTCTCAGAAATGATTGCACAACTATCATTCAGTCATTGAAAGACGTTAACGTGAGACGCTGAGAAATGCTGTAGTTATGCATCTTCAAATGTATGAAATTTTACGAGTTATGCGGTATGTATCTCGCAGCGACCGATTTCGAGAACATAGCATTGGCTGAATGATTATGAACGTCACTCACCTCTTTGAAAATTGACATATTATGGAAGCATTTACCTTGTAAGGTTACGTACCTTCCAAGCATTTGGTTCATATCCAAGAGTTTGCGCAATTTGTTTCGGTTGGCATCGCAGCTTACTGGGGGTGTTGGAGGCACATAACGATGTAAAAAGCAGCGCAGTTCCAACTGAGATTGTTACTTTTCGTGCAACCTGATGGCAAGGCATTGTGTAAGCACCACAGCTTGTTATTTCACCGTAAACTGGCAAAATGTAGGGACACCCTAAATATACGGAGCTGTATAACGCTTTTAGTTTATGAGAACTGGTACTCGTCAAGAAATTTCTCCGAGTACGTTCAGAACTCCTATGTTGCTGACGTCTTCGTCTGCTAGCCTCACGTAGAGGCTGCGCTGAGCACGACCTTTCATACATGAGGCGTGACATTAAGCTGACGTATGCGCTGTTTGCTTATAACACGAAAGCAGACAATGGAACATACCGGGAAAAATGTCGGGAACGTTTTTGTGAATTCCGACTTATTGTTATAAAGTTAATTTTCGTCACATAATTGCGATCGTTATGATAATACTGAAGCTAGAACACCAGCACTCAGTGAAAGAAAGAAAGAGAGAAAAGGAACTACTGCAACAAAAAGTGTGCACGGAAGCCCAACTTGGAAGCTATCACGAAATATGGCAGACCATGAAAGTCACGACCATAAGGTGATGCGCTTGTGCTGATGATGGAAAGTACATTTCGAATGTTTCTCACCCGCATTGATTATTTTGATTTCTGTGCTCAAAAGGCTGAGCTTTATGATGGTTCCCTTGACTGTGGAAAGCTTCAACGCAATGCGTAGCTATATTACTTTTACTATTAACAAACACGATAAACATTAACACTATTACTATTAACAAACACGATAAAAATATAAAAATAACATTCGCGCTAGGCACATCTCACGACAAGAGAAAGTGAAACCGAGTCCCAAAAGCAAGTTCTGCTGCCTTTCGCATTCGTGCATAACAGATTTTTGAAAATTTTCATGTGTTTGGAGGACTTTGCCGAATGGCATCGTTTGTGCGACAAAGAAGGAAGAGAACAACATCATTTTTGGGATTTATACATTGAATGTATTGAATGCCTTAAGCGCTCGATATGTGTTACGACAATGACATTCCTGCTCGAAATACTGTCCCCGTCTGAAGCTTCACGTATTTCGTGATGCTAGCCAGATGTGCGAAGCCTTGTACGTTCGTGCCTCGCACTGTTGCCTTAAATGCAATTCATGTGTTTGCTTAGGCTAGCTCCTTTTATGTTCATAAGCATAACGCAACGTTGGCGCACAAATGAGGTCCGTACTCTCGTTGGCTCTTGCGTGGGAGGAGTATCTATTGCGCACGGTATATAATTACACGTTATCAACATCAATAACATTATAACACAAAAATGTTTGTGGCACGGAGTTCTCAGAGTTACAACAGAACAAAAATACAAATAAATGGTACATATATACATGCTGAGGAATACCGCGAAACTTTAGACGGGAGTCTGAAGAATAGAAGCACTAATGTCAGCTAAAAATAAAGTCATGTAGCCAGCGTGTGACACATGTGTCACATAGATGAATTTTAACATATTGGCTGTGAGATCAATCTATAGGTGGCAGAACCGCGCTAGTGCGAATAATCGGTCGGCAACACGCACTAAAACGTGCGCAGAGGCTCTCCGTTGTTAGAGATTTGGCGCAGTTAGCTAAATAAAAGCTTTCATTGCAGCCAAACGTGATTTAAACGTCCTTGAATAAACCTAAAAAACCAGCCTTAGAAACACGCACACGAGACAAGAGTATAGATTAGCACGCACTGGGACTTGCTGTGATTCCCAGCGTGTGTTTGTCTATACTTTTTTCTCGTTCAGGTGTTTCTATGGCTGGCTTTTTCGGGTTATTCAAGCATGTACCAACAGGCCGAACACCAGGCTTTTCTACGGTCTCGCAGTGTGATTCTTCGATGTTTGTCTACGTTTCTTCTTTGGCCGTACATAATTTGTCTTCCGTTTACAATGTTTGTTTTACTGCTGCGTGGCTGAAATAGTTCATTATTGGCTTTCCACGTTGATATTGCAGTATTTATACCTCCCCCCCTCCCCCCCCCCCCCCCCCAAAAAAAAAAGAATGGCATTGCGCATTGAGTTGAAGTTGTAGCAACTTGTGTGATTTGATATGCCACATACTCATCTCTTTTTGTCATCTTCAATGAAGTGCGAGACACTTAGCCAGCTCAGTTACTCCCACTTAGCGGCTGTAATACGACGGTTGAGTATTACCAGGGTGTTTGGCCCGACGGCTATCTTCGTATGATTACTTTTGCGACGGTGACATGAAAAGGTTCAAGAACTTCAATTAACTTATGGACGAAAAACATCAGGTCTTCGAACCAAAAATGACTACTGCTTCTGGTTATTCCAACAACGCAGCAGCAAAGCTCATGTTTATCAAACGCCGGCAACTCAGTTTCAGAGTTGACTGCCGCGTTATGAACGGTCCTCGTGTCAGCCACTATTTAATATTTTTCGGTGAACATTTCAAGTGTCTAAGTTCCATAATTACCTTATGAGAGGGAGAATTTATTCATAGTACATCAATAAAACTCCACAATAAGGAGACGGACGTCTTAGCGACAATTAAGGACCAAGTGCCAATAAAGAACAAGTGCGCCGCGGCATAAGTGAATCTGTCATGTTATTTTTGTCTACTACTGACAGCTATTTGCATCAAATCGTTTGTGTTGTGACGAAACAATCGGATATCGCGAGATTATATCGCCACAGCACCGCATTCTCACGTAATTTGTTCAGAACGACGCCAAGTCCAATTTGTCGTATGTTTGAAAGACACAGCAGGAGCTGGAGCGTAACAATTTTGCCGAACGGAGGGCGGGACAGTGGCATAGCATGCTCTCGACGCGCACGCACTCGAATATATTAAGAAAGGGAAAAGGCTCCAGCGAAACGCGAAATACTTTGGTATACTTGGATAAGAATAAATGCAAGCATTTACCACTGCACGAGCGCAAGGGTAGAACATCATCTATATATATATATATATATATATATATATATATATATATATATATGCACACATGTAAACACTCAGTGCCTAGGAAACAACGCAGGGAGCCATCCACACTTGGGAGGTGCAGCTGCTTGCCGCTAGGTGCCGAGTGTGTTCGATCTCGCGGCCAATAGGCATAGTAGAAATACAACCCAGTTAACAATGACGTACATATACAGAGAAAAGGTAAAATAAGAGTAGCAATAAGCACATTAACAATGACCAGCAATGCATCATCCTTAAGAAAGGCTTTCAGTGCTTTTACAGCGTACGTATGCAAAGCTATTGTCTGACGTGCACAAAATGTCATAACAGCTATTCTGTGTCGGCCTCTTGATGTGTCATGATGTGGGCAATACATATACAAGGACGTGGTTTACATATTCGTCTATAGATGAAGAACACGCTCTGACACCTCAGGTATCCCGTTCTTCTTACGAACATGAGGAGTTGTTTGGAAATAATGGTGCCAATCATAAACTCTGTTTTTTCGACGTTCTTTCACGTGCTTCCTATACGTGAAAATGAACACTGGACGTATCCTCTGGTACTTTTTCGAATTATGCGTGCTGACCTAGACTTGGTAGCCTGAAAAAGAAAAAAAAAGTGGCCGCGGCTCAGCTAAGCTATAGGGCCGGTTGTGCAAGCGAAAGCTTGTGCTGTGTTGCTAAATCGGGTTGGGCTCATGTAGACAACCACATGTTTTGCAGTGTTTGCTTGATTTATTCGCAGTTTGTTTTTACAGTAGCGACTACTGTTCTATGGTCGGCGAAGTAGTTTGCCGCCGTTTCAATCTTGGCCACAGAGTATGTCGAGCCCATCGACTGTCTCTGAAACACTGGGTCTATTACACTAGGCCTGTTACATCCGCAGGGTTGTCCACCGTAGCTTGCTGTTTCCGCCGCTGCGATTGCGCACGCAACTTTAGCAAAGATGGACCAGCTTCCCCACTCACTACTTCCGTCGCACGACCATGCCACAACGGCTGAGCAGATGAGCGATGATCGTGGTTCGGTTAAGGAAACGACTAGTTTCTGCAGCCCATATACGTATAGGGAGCATGGCTATGCGTCTGTGGATGTGGAGGAAGGAGAGTGAAAGAGATGGAAAGGAGGGAAAAGCCGTAGTTGAGGGCTCCGAAAATTTTGACCACCTAGGGTTCTTTAACGTGCGCTGACAACTCACAGTACACGGGCCTCTGGCATTTCCGCCCCAATCGAAAGTGTGAGCGCCGCGGCCGGGATCGAACTCGCGTTTTTTGAGTGGCAGCCGAGTACCTTAACCACTACACCACTGCGGCGGTTGAGCAGCAGCAACTGAAGACTGAAGCGCTAACCCGCTAACAAACGTGGTAGAGTGGAGAGGTAGCGGTACTCAGCAGCGGCGTAACACACACACACACACACACACACACACACACACACACACACACACACACACACACACACACACACACACACACACACACGGCGGCGGAGCGTCCATAGTCACGCGGTATATATTCGCTGCTTCAAGGCAAAGCGAGCGCGCATAGACACACACTCACACACAGTCAAGGCCAAGCGAAACTCGCTCGACTAGGCCAGTAGGCTTTCGCTTTAAAAAAAAGAACGTTACTTGAGGGCCGCTCACGTGTGAGCTGCTCATAATTTCAAACCCCGTCCCAGCCAAAGCGGCATTAGCAAGTGCGGCGCCAAGGATATTGTTCTGTGTCCTTTGGGCCTGATCAGCTGCGAAATGACGCACTCGTCAGTAAACTTGGTTGAATTATACGTTGTCCAGTTGGCGCAGAAACCTTATGGCTATAGCCATGAATTGTTTTGGTTGGCGCGCGAGTTCAAATGACAATGGCACGTTCGGAAGTACTTTTTCGAGTCTAAAGATCCCTTGACCTGCAGGTTGCGTAACAAGGAAAGTTTCGGCATGGCTCTGCTGTCGCAAATACCAATGAGCAGCGGAGCTGTGGGGGCTTAGCAAAGCGTTACAAGGTTAAGCAAAGGAGAATCGACTTTTTTAGCAAAACCAAACTTTCGTTACGCTACACAAGCCCTCTTGTTTTTTGTCTCTTTTCTTTCTCTCTGCCAGTGCGCCTCTGTGGTACAAAATTCAAAAGATTCTTATAGCTCAGATATGTTGACATCTTCGTTTACCGAAGGCGAGCTGAAGAGCGTGCACGTTACGGCCGCGAGTATTGCGCTTGTGCACTCGATGCGCAAGAAGAGAAAGTCATGAGCGCTACGTTCATGATGATGATTGTTTTCGCGTACGCGCCACAACACCTACACTCGTGAGGCATAGCAAGTTTCGCTTGAAAGGCGAGAGCTCTTTATGTTCTTGCGGGAATGAACGATGACCTAGAGACGCACTACAGCACGGCGCGTTTGCGTAGACTTCGCTTTTTACAACCACAGGCTCTCTGTCACCGACATCGCACTTTCTTCTCAAAAAAGGCCTAGTTGGAAAGACTTCCAGTTTTGCTTAATGTTCTAACGCTCAAGCGCCTTTCCTTCGAGGCTGAGGGCCACGAAAACACGGATATTAGTCAAGCTTCCGATAAGTGCAATTCCTGCCAGTCCAGAAAAAAAGAGCGCTTCGTTTTGAAAGTTTCGCGATACTGTATGTGTACATTTACGCGTGATTTTACGTAAAGGGGTCGAGTATTTTAATAAATATTTCGCCTCGCTGAACAATCCTGAAACCACGCGTAGTTTCTGATTATGTTGTATAGCCGATGAAACTGTTTGCTATAGTTAGACTTATACCTTACTTGTGATGGCTCAATTCCTGTTCATGGGAACCGTTTGCTTTTAAAGTTCTAAGTTCTTGACGTATTCTACAGGGCACATTGTTTCTTGAATTGCGAGTAAGCAGTCTCACTTACTGACGAAAGGCAAAAATATCGGGCAGCAAAAATAACGAAACAGACTGTGCGAAGTTTTTAGTCCCGAAGAGGTTAACGTTCAGGGAGGCTAAAGCACTTTGATATTATCTAGCTTGTAGGTTCAGTGAGCTCGCATCAGCATACGCTATAATGCCAGTTCTGGAACTACGTCATTATCGGTGGACGCGTAGCTCAAAGTTCGTTTGTTGCTTTAATGCCGCATGGCCTCCGCTTATATATACACGACGTGTCTTGTGTTGGGTACGAATAGTCCATACGCAAGCATAGGGCTTAGGGACATTTCCGAGCTTCGTAGTATGCTTTCACCTTAAATGACCTTAAATTAAATATATAATATACACTTAAATTAATGACCCGCGCTTAATTGTATCCATTCGGGTATCCTTGATGACCATCCATTTTATTTTATTTCGAACATTACCCGTAGCACCTTTTCGAGCATCACTGCAGGGCACACAAACCTTCATAAATTAAATGCAGTGTCTTGCGGCCAGCCAAATGGGGTGCTAACGAATCCCATTCGAAAATCGTTTTTTTTTTTATGAAAAAGAATGCTTAAACAGATGAGTCCTCTGGGTATATGGCCCAACTTTACACTTGCTGTCCAAACGGGAGGACTTATAGTGCGCTGCTTGTAGATAATCTGAAGAATTGATTCCTGTTTACTTGTTATAGATTGGATATGCCTTTCATCAGAATATGTCTTTCAGCCTAAGATTTCGTCCTCGATGTTTCAAAGACTGCCACCTTACGCCTCGCTTCGTGTCTCTAGAGGTTTCAGATCAGTCATACTTCCCCGGAAAAAAACAGGCTGCGGTAGACTGAATACGCTGAAAGGCATCAATATGTACGTTGTGAAGCAAATCGCACACAGGGCAGGCATATTGCAGTATAGGTCTGACGTAGGCTTGGTATGCGGTACGGTTAACGTATTTAGTTACATGCTTGGGGTTTCGTTTTAAAATTTGCTGAGAGCGTGCCCTTGAGAAAACATAACGCCTAAGTACATGTATTTTTTTTTCTTTTCTAATAGCTTGCTTGTTTAAGATGTATTGATTTGTGAACCTGTGACCCTCTCAGTAAAGCTGACTTGAACGCACTTATTGTTGTTTAGTAGTGTGCTGTTATTTTTACATCGTACCTATACCTGATTAAGACCTTCCTGAATATGTGTGGAATCTGCTTCGTCAATGAACTCACTACACAGAACACGATGATCCGCAAACATTGTATTGTTACACTTCATTGCATCCTAGGCATCCTTTATAAACACGAGGAAGAGAAGTGGGCCTAATAAAGAATCCTTGGGTAACCATGATGGCACTTAAAGTTAAACGTGAACACGATACACCTAAAACCACCCTCTGTTTTCGTGGTGTCAAGTAGCCCTTAATTCATTGCAAGTGCTTTCGTGAATGCTTAGATTTTGCAGCTGTTGTATTAGAACTGAGTGCGATACCGTATAGAACGTTCTACGGAAATCCAAGAATGAATTATCAATATTTGCTCCATCACCCAATGCCGATGCTATGTCATGATAATATTCAAATAATTTGGTTATGTATGAGAATCCTTTTCTGAATCCACGTTGTCTAGGATTAAATAATCCAGTTGAAGTCAGGTGGTTCCTTATTGAGGCTGAATATAAAATATGTCCGCCTTTTACTGCAAATTGGTATCAGGGAAACAGGCCTGTAATTGGACACATATAACTTACAGCCACTTTTTAAAAACAGGGACATCAGCCACCTCAAGCACCATAACATAAGCCGCGTGAACTACATGTGTGTCGATATGTGGTAATTAGACGAATGTGTCGCTGGATGATGAAGGATGCGTATGTCTGCTTCCTTCAACGCAACACTCCAGAATTATTGCTCTGCGAACTCACATCTGCATTTTTACTTCTTGAGAACCGTTGCCTCTCACACGTTACGTCCATTATCGTTGCACGAAGCAGAAATGCTCTTACAGATTGCGTGTTAAATAAGAAGCAACGACTTTCATGCCAACTGAACTTTTACGAGAACATAATTTCTTAAAATTTACCCCCAATGATATAAAGTTTTCCAAGTCGGATGACTTGGATATACAAAGGGCACAGTTGTAGAACATAGGTCACACGCACTATGTTTTTGGGCTGCTGGATTTGTAATGACATTCCTGGAATGTATTTTGTTATTTATAAAGGAAATGGCAATATATGTAATGTCACGTTCTTTAATCGCCCTTAACTTGGATGGAAAAGACAGCCGAACCCTGCTCATAGAATCTCAAATGTCTGAATCATTGGCCAGTCTCACTCACACAAGCTTCTTATTTTGTAGGTTACCTTAAACTTTTGGATTGAATAACTTTCAACTAGGAACTTACAAGCTTGAAATGCCATCGAGCTTGTGCGCCACAACGTCTTCGCGACCTTAATAATGCGCTGTCAAGACAGAAATTAAAATAAAACGTTTCTCAGCCAATGTCTCAGCTCCACAAGATGTTGTGATTTGTAGAGCCTTTCTTCGACACTTCCCATTTTGATCGCACTTGCACTAGTGCTCACCGATCGCGGGAAACGTTCTCGTAACTTCCAAGGAAATGCAGCGTCTTGATGTTATAGAAGAGCTACACAAATCATTAGCAAGCAAAAATTGCAAACCAGTTTATCTCTGGCCACTCTTCAAGGGTCGCAAATCTGTCTTGTACGTCGTTGGCTGCCAGTGTTTGCTTCGTCACTTTTTGAACAGAGACTTCAGCTTTGTGAAAGGTGTCCTAAAAAGCCGCTGGAAACTACTGATACATTACAAACGTCAACATCTCCTCTTAATAATGATTGGTGGGGTTTTACTAGCCAAAAAAAATTCACAGCATATCCACGGGGTGAATGATGATGAGTGGGCGAAGCTCCGGAGTGAATCACCGGTAAACCGTTAATCTTCCGTGTAATTCGCCCAGTCGATCATCATGTAAAGACGTGAGAAACACTCTATTCGAACGCTGGGATCTCGCGTTTACGGGGACGCTAGCACAAACGCGTTACAAACATGCAGTACACTCTAGTAAGGGGGGAGAGGCCACAGCGTCTTACGCAGCCCCTTACACAGGCCGGAACGCGCACCGCGTTTGCCGACGCCATCACATGACTGCTGAAAGAGTATAAGGCGGAGAGGCCACAGCGTCTTACACCAGCTTCTTACACGCGCCGTAACGCGCTAGCACAAACCCATCATCATCGTTAGAAACGGACAGTCTTTCGCTCTCTCTCTGTCTCTTTCTGTCTCTCTCACACAAGACAGCAGATGGAAGAGTGAGAGAGCTCGCGCGCCGGGAGGAACGCGCCGAGGGCGAGCGCGAGCCTCCCGGCGCGCGAGCTATCGAGCGCAATCCTAGAACGAGGTGGTTACGACTACAAGGGACGAACGACCCACGCCTTAAGGAGCTTCGCCCCTAAAAAACAATATTACGAGGCACGAGCCGCACGGGATGACTCCGAAGAAAATTTCGACCGCCTAGGGCTCCTTGAAGTGCACCTCAGTGTTAGGACACGGGTGTTTTAGTTATTTCGCTCGCATGTTAACGCGGCCGCCGTGGCGGTTGCGTGGCCTCGAGCTTATGAAGTTAACAGCTGACAGCTAGGCAACACCGGCAGTGCCGCCCAATGCCGAAGCAGTGCCGCGTACTGTTCGTTAATTATTCGTGACTCTATTGATGCCACCTGCTGAAATATCTGCTGGTTTACATGTGGACGAAGAATGTTGATCTAGCGAAAAAAAAAAAAAAGCTTGTGAAAGGTGCCTCCATCACACCTAGGTTCCAAATTAATATACGAGACTACTTTTATAGTCAGCGTATAGAGTTTGCCAGTGTCAAAGTTCTCCTTTTCCTCCAGTGAACTAAAATTGTAAATTGATCACATTGTCAATACGTCAGTGCAATGACTGCTAATATTGCTTGTGGCTAACACGTTCAGCTGCTGTAGCGATCTTGATACCTTACGGAGGATTGCCGCATGCAGTTGGCGCCATAACAAACATTGTCGTTCATCGTGCGTTGGGGACGTATAAGAGGATATGGGTGGCCGGTGAACGGTTCTCCAGCGCGAGCAGTCGGCATTTTTCAATCAAGAAGCTCGCTAGAAGACGCTGCCTGCGTAAACGTTGTCCCTCGCGAGTGAGGGCGCGTTCTCCTTCTTTGCGAGCTGGTAGAGAGTTCATCGAAGAAAGAGCGTTTCCATAGTCAACGCGCGCCTTTCGCTCTCTCTCCCTCACAAGACCGCAGATGGAAGAGTGAGAGAGCTCGCGCGCCGGGAGGCACGCGCCGAGGGCGAGCGCAAGCGCGGCTACGACGCGACAACGAAACAGCGAGCGCCGCAGCGCCATCTCGTGATCATTCTGAGATCATTGAAGAGCGAGCACGAGACCTAGCGGTCTCGTGTGCCATGCGCTCCCATACTACGCGTTCCCATACATCTGAATGAAGCGAGCACCGCAGCGCCATCACGCCATCTAGTGAGCACTTCACGAATTAGACGAGGTGGCTACGAGGGGCAACAAAGGATGGAACGACCCACGGCGTAAGGAGCTTCGCCCCTAAAAAATCTGCTTCGAATCTGCCAGTGAAAAACGCCATTAGACGGTGCCATAAGGTGCTCCTAGGAATTTTCTTGAAATCGCCCTACTTTATATCAGCTGCTGTTTGGCATCACCACGATTCTTTATATGGTATATATTGTATACAAAGCTAGTCATCTAGGTTGTCTCATGAAATATTATGGCGGCCTGCGCGGGACAGATATTTAATTAGTAAAATGTACTAACGCAATGGGGCACACAGGTGCTTTTGTGCATCTATAAATAAAGACCACCGCTTATCACACTTATCTAGAATAATGTTTCACGTGCAGAAACTTGTGAAAGATGATGTTCAGTTGTCATTTTCTGTTTCATTGCTGGAAGCAGGTATTGAGCATATTGCTGAACCGAAGGCTTTAACAATAAATTTTTATAAGAAGCGACTCCGCATATATGCGCTAAAGGTCAATGTAAAGATTTGGAGCTGATCTATACGCCTTAAATGAGTTTAAAAGGCACACAATACCCAATTTTGCTTCCGGTTTAAGCACGCCCCGGTATTTGTACCTTTCTACGCCCACCTTAAATCTCCTTGGACATTCCTGCATTAACCCCAGAAAGCTTCTCAAAGTTGCGCCTAGCGACATCGGGTCCCGTTCGCATCGCCTCCTCGCAACCGAGTTATGTTTTCTCGTTCATTCAATATCACAGTGCGATCGCGCTATAATGTGTGTAGTTGTAAGTCGATCCGTAACATATTATTCTTTATGACGGATTTTACTTTGGGAAATTGAATTTTCATCACCGACGCGCCTATGACAGGGTGGAGGGTCTGCGTGGTCGGGCGTTTCGGGAAGCACAGCGGTAGCTCGAGGTGATTATTACCGTCGTTAATATTTTGGCGACACCGACACCGTCGCCAGATTTTCTGCGACGTGAGCTCGTTCACACTATCGCGTCACAACATCCGCATGTTTTCCGACAGAGACAGCTTTTAGAGCCACCTGAGCCAGATAAGTATTCTGCAGTGAATCTTTACTAAGTTTTGTATACTTCGCTCTCTTTGCATATCCGGAATCTATCGCGTCATGCTCATGTTCCGTAGAAGATGTGTACGCGAAGCCCACCCAGTGTGTCACACATGCAGCCTACATGCTCACTTTACGCGACCAAAAAACGCAAGTACTACGCCCAGAAATTGAAATTGAAATTGAAAAGTTACGATAATTCGCTCACCTTAATTTTCTGAGTCAGTCGTTAGTTACGTGTTCGTAGAAACTATGAAATTTCAAGTTTCTTGTAGCATTAGGAATTTTCTTTTGCAGAGTGGTGTAATTGTGATTACCTATTAAACTACCGCATCCTGAACGAAAGTAAATATTCACTCGTTTCAAAGAAGGAGACAAGTTGCTATATCAAGAATCCGATGTTCAGCGTGAATAAGACATAAACCTACTATTCTTAGTCACATGTTACCGAATAATAAGAAAAAATTGCAAATTAATATGTACCTGCGTGACTAGCGTAGGAGGTCGTGCTTTCCAACATGCGAAGTTGCTTTCTACATTTGTGGAATTCCGGTAAGGTCGATACGTATTTAGATATTGCGGACGTTTGTGTAGAGCTCTTGTTTGTGGAACGCTCCTCGTGCTCGAGCGGACGATATACGTGGATGTCGCCTGAAGATAAGCAGAGTGGTCACAAAAGAAAAGCATTGAAGGCCCCGAAACTTTACAAAGGACTCCAATTCCCGCTTGTATGTTCGGTCGGCATCGCACTTCTTTCGGCAGCTTACAGATCATTATCTGCAAACATTTTCGTTTAAATTAAAAGTGCGCACACGCACACACGTAGGAAGAAGGCAGTTTTTAAATAAAACCAGTTGCCAGCGTAGAATTCACTTAAGCATTTTGAGTTACCCATGTGAAACTAAAAAAATTCATTCGCATTTGTACTCGAACAGTGATTCTCCGCCCTTCTCGTTAGTCAGGAGGGCACACCAAAATGTCAGTACTCATATATTGACATTACTTGAGCTGCATTCCATATCGTATTTTCCTTCGGCTGAGTAAACAGCACGCTGAAATGGCAACTTTTGACTTCACGCACATTGACCTTAGCAGTTCATGCCCTTGTGCGCAGTATACACTGAGCCAAACCTAGCAAGGGTCACTGCGTTAATGGGCTTGATTTTTTTTTGTCGCTGGTCAATTAAAATTCTCTCTGTGGTTCTATTTGAACAGCATATACACAAGCAGTGGCGCACGCATTCGATTGCCCTGAAAGCCCTGAAAGCAGAGCGATGGTTTGAAATGTTTCAGACACGTTGCGTTTTCTCAATGTAAAATAAACTATATTTCAAGTTACAGTTGCAACGCTTACTGCAGAAACATGCTAAACAGGAAACAAGGACAACCGCTAAGTATTTGTGTTTCTTCCGGTTCTTGTCTACGGCTTAATAAGTCTGCGCTAAACACATAGAGAAAAGAAAATTGGGGGACCCCTTCGCCGTTAAGAGTTGAACGCGATAGCGAAATCCGGCCCCTAGTGTGCACTTCGACCACTCAGTGCATACTTATTATTATGTGTTGTTACACACACACACACACACACACACACACACACACACACACACAAACGCGCGCCATCCATAGTAATGGTAGAGGTTTTCAATCTATTTAACAGCACTTTTATATCAACTTCATGAAAATATTGTGCAGTGATGTAGTCACATGGTCCTGTATTATGAACTGCGCATAGGCGTGACACTTATTCTTAAATGGTCACATTCTGTCTTCCTTCTTGCGTTAACTATCTGGCAGCTGTTCGATTTGTTCTTCTGGAGACCTCTTCCGGCCAACCGCAACAAGCATCGCCTTATGGTCGGTGAAATGGCAAACAGCACGTTGTCTAATAATATTTTCTGTTTGCTTTATATGATATGTTCCCTGTCCTAGAACGGCGGAACCATATAGGCTCTGCTGTAGTTGCATGGCCTCCGAGATGGCGGGCGCGCCCACCGTCTCGGAGGCCATGGTAGCCGAGGCATATTTTTCACAATGTCTCACAGATGGGAGCACATTATCTAATGTTTGTTTGATATGTTCAGTAAAATTTATTCCTCCTACAAATCGCCGAATGAACCTACAAATCGTTGAATGGGCTCATTTTCGTCGTGACACCTGCCGAACAAAATGCGTTAAGGAGACCCCTTCCACTACATGAAATTTATGTAGCGTTTTTTCCGAAGCAGTTGCAAGTAACATCGTGGCTTTGTATGATGGAATTATTGTCAGTGAGCCTACTCTAATAACTCAAGCGTTTTTCGCACACTACGAAAAACTTTTTCACAGTCATGAGCCATTGGTTAAAGGTACCTCTGCCAACAAGTTTATAACGTTGCTACCACAGTTGAATCAGGATGATCGTGATTATACAAATGGAAAGTTTGATATCAGTGAAGGAACTGCATGTATAGATTCGTTAGCGAGAAACAAGACGCCAGGTCCAGATGGCCTTACTGCCGAATTTTGTCAGTGTTTTCGCTCAGTGTTGTCACCGTTATTACTTCAGGTGTACCGCGAGGCCTGGCCTTCGAAGTTGGGTACCTACCTGCTACAATGTATGCAGGGCACACTGTCCTTATAGCCAAAAGCAATGACGAAACTAGATTGCATACGGTCGATGGCTACCGGCCTATTTCCTTATGCAATGAGGATTAGAAAATTTTTGCAAAGATGCTAGCGAACCGTTTGCAATACGCGATAAGGTCAGTGGTTGGTGAACACCAAACATGTGGCATCAGAGGTCGATCCATTGAGACAAACATCCATGTTGCGAGATCGGTGCTAGAGCGTGTAGTTGAGGGGAGTGGGCAGGTTGCGTTGGTACAGGTAGATCTGGCTAAAGCGTTCGACAAGGTGAATCATTCGTTCCTGTTCACTATACTAGAGCATATAAATATTGGATCCCAGCTCCTGAAAGGTATCAGAACATGTTATGCTAACGGCTCAACGAGGCTCATAGTGAATGGCTCGCTCTCTGATCCGATCAGGCTTTTGTCATCAGTAAGACAAGGATGTCCTTTGTCACCTCTTCTGTTTTGCCTGTATTTAGAACCACTTTGTCGGAGCATTCTGAAAGAACAAAATTTTCAAGGGTATAAATCCCCGTCAAATGAGATTCGGGTTCTCGCGTATGCAGATGACGTGGCCTTTTTCTGTGCTGATAAATTGAGTGTAAGAACTGTCCTTGCAATTACAGAAGAGTTTTGTGCGGTTTCTGGAGCTAGTGTTAACTATAAAAAAAGCTCAGGTTTTTGGTGTGGGCTATGGGCCACAATGCCGTCACACTATGCCGGCATTCAGTGGAAAAAAGATCTATGCTACTTAGGTGTCCCTCTCTCACAATACAGGAATAGCAACAGTCATTGGTCGGGGGAAGTTAAAGAGCTACAAAGTAAAGTGAGCTCTTGGCAAGGGCGCAATTTGTCGATGTTCAGTCGCGCTAAAGTTTGCAACGTGTTTTTAGTTACCCCTCTCATATACGTGCTGCAAGTACTGCACTGCGCACGACTCCGCATTCAAGCATTGCACCGTGTATTTGCAACATTTATTTAGAGCTCCAATTATGAATCCACCAGACGCGACAACAATCTGTTCGTCCCACTTGATCGGGGTGGCCTCGGATTGGTCCATCTCTTTGTTAGGCAAATTGTTTCTCGACTGTTGTTCTTTCGAGAAAGCGACCATCCGTTTTTGCGTGAAGTGCTACAGGTCCGATTAGTTCAGCACCACGTCGTACGTATTTCACAGGCTCCTTAGGGCTTCCTCAAGGAAGTTGTAGACTCATTCATTTTCCTGAAAGTTAGATTTAGCCTAGAGTATATTTTCACCGCGAGCCGAAAAGCGATTTCTGTTGCACTGGTGGACTCGATTTTCCCAGATCATTTGTATCGGACACCGTATTTAGGTCGGCCTTATCAGGATGTACTTAGAAGGGTTTCAAAAATGTGTGTACCTCCCGGTGTTAAAACATTTTTCTTTAAACTCCATTCGGAAACTCTCCCTGTTAAAACCTGGTTGAATTCGAGGGGCTGCTTCGTGCCATGGTCCACGAACTGCCGACTCTGTCCACGATCGGAAACAATTGATCACTGTTTTGTTGATTGTACAGACGCAATATTTTTTGGGACATTCTCCAGCGGACTCTTACAAAGGACATCGACATCACTCCGTACACAATTAGGTTTCTACCGTTTAAAACGACTGCCGGTCCATCCTATGATATGTTTGTAGTACTTGGTTTGTACAGCCTTTGGAGATCGAGACTGTGTGATCGCCATGTCGAAAACCCGCGTTCCACTAGATCAATCTACCGAGAAACCGTGGCCTATGCCAGAAGTGCGTACGCTGCCCAGGAAGTACCGCCTGACTGGATGCACTTGTTGGACATCTGTGTGTGTTTGTCCGAGTTTTCAGCGTGTAGGCGTTCTCTCCCTGTGACCTCAGTTTTCATTTCCATGTAATAAAGAAAAAAGTAACATCGTGGCTTTGTGCTAGGACACCTGCTTGCCACGCACACGGCCCGGGCTCGATCCTCAATGGGACCGAACATTTGTATTCTGTATTTTATTTGAATCTTTCTTGATTTTTCACTCACAAGCGACGCCGACACCGACGGCGGAATTTCTGCGAAACGAGCTCTCTAACGCTATCGCGTTAATATGTCGCGCCAGCAAGCCTAGAAGTGCACCTTCACTGAGCCTAAGCTACTGTCGATGCTATAGACAGCTGTAAAGAAAGTGCGAACCCCCCCAGAAGAACAAGCACCAGAGGCTTGACTTCCGTCCTTACAACGGAGTAATGCCTGGAAGCTTTACGCCTGCTGATGCTTGCTAAGTGCACAGATCAGTTGGTTTGGATAAGCGCTACATACGACAGGGAAGTCAAAGGTAAAAGTCTCTTGGTTTGGCAATATCTAAGCTTCTGCACATGAAACATGCAGTAAGGAAAATATAAAGAAATATTTCCAACGACGGACGTGCTGATTTTTTTTTTGTCATGGGGAATTAGTCGATCACTGTCCATTACCACATGATTTTACGTTACCACAAGATTTTACCAAAAATGACATTCTTTAACAGCGAAGCTGTTCCTTCTGGCCGTATGGTGGAACGCGGATCACGAAGCTATCATCACCATTAGCACTCGCCCCGGCTTCCACTATGTCCGCCGCGGTGGTGTAGTGATTGCAGTGCTCGGCTGCCACCCGAAAAACGCGGGTTCGATCCCGGCCGCGGCAGTCGCATTTTCGATGGAGGCAAAAATGCTAAAGGCCCGTGTACTGTGCGTTGTCAGTGCACGTTAAAGAACCTCAGGTGGTCAAAATTTCCGGAGCCCTCCACTACGGCTTTTCTCTCCTATCTCTTTCAGTCCCTTTCCCCTACCCCCACGGAAGCTTATCCGTGCTCCCAACATGGGCTGCAGAAATTGACGTCCTTTCCTTGACCGAACCACAATCATCATCATTGTTCCTCACGGCTGGCCTGGCGTTGTTCCTGGCGCTGGCCTGTCGCTCTACTTACAGTTGTGCGAGGCGCTCTCCCTGGTCCTGTTCGGGACGTCCTTCATGGAGTTGCCTGGTTTTGTCCTAGGCGCCGTCGTTGGCGAGCCGGAATTCCTGTCATTCTCCACTGGGCCAGATGCATGCCCCGGTACTGACATTAAGTAGCTCAACGTGCCCGGCTAATGGCTCTGAGCGAGCGTACCGTGCTCGTGGTACTGAGACGAACTCACGGCGTTCAACACAGGCCTGGCCTGAGCGTACGTTCGACACGCCTTCTGCTCCGATCGCGGCCGACGTGTAGTTGGTGCTCGTCTTATCTGGTCAACCACGAATGAGGCACCAAGACGTACTGCACTGAGGTGTGAGTGCTACAAAACTTTAGTGCCGTTCGGTGTATAAGCACTAGAACGGCCACGTTAATTAGCTTGTGTAGTCCTGCTTACAACGTACAACTTGCCCATAAAGCTGTTCCTCTTTGTTTCTGGTTGCCTCTTGCGCATATCTGGCTAACCTGCGTCCTCATTTGCCCACACACACAGACACACATGCAACTTACCAAGCGGCAGGGACGTGCCGAACACTCGCTCTCGAGGTGCCAAGCAATCGCACTACTACTATATGCTCCGTCCACTGAGCAGAGAGCGCTACGTAGCTGTCGTCGGACGGCTCAGTGTCGCTTACATTGGCCGCTTGGGGTGCGTTCGCCCATAGGGAGCCCAACCTCAAGTTTGCGCAGCGCCGTACGGCAGTGAAGCGGAGAGAGGTGGAACTACCGGTCGCTCGGACGGGCGCACTCGCATTGCACGAGCGGAGAAACGTGTTTCGGGAGGCTCTTATCTCGCGTTTCTCGCCCGGGTGGCGCAGTTCTTTTGTCAGTACGGAAAGGAGGCACACAATACAGATGCTTTGCGCGCTGTCACAGCGGTTTAGAAAAGAAAGAATAGCCGAGAACTGCCCGTGAAAATCAGGCACCGTTTCCCTGGCAGAGACGGTCAACACGGGAAATCGCAAAGTGATGTGATGCTTGCACGCGCGTTATCTTGGTGTCACTTTTTGCAACATAAGATATCATCAATATTTAACACAGAGAAGCGTGATGGCCAATCGTATTTTAACGGAACTGCGTATGTCAAGCGAAAGTGCATGCAGCAAGTATATTCGTCTTACATTTCGAAGAGTGTGCGCTTGCTAGGTCACTTACCACTTTTAATACGTCAGCAGTGGTACACGTTGGCCCCATACATCACAGTTATTAAGCACCGTGAGTACTGGTGCAGTTTTACTTCATGGCGGTAAGTGCGCAAACATAGCACCAGGACAGAGAGGGACAGAGAGGTGCGCACTTATCACCATGAATTCATGGTGATAAGAGCGGATACTCGGGCCAGTTGGTATGCATTAATGCATACCAACTGGCCCGAGTATCCGCTCTTTTGCAGTTTTACTTAATTAACTGGTGAATATGAGCTTTTAGTCGCTGTTCAGTACAAAACTTGAGTTGCTGGATGTTCATAACGCTGGCCATGGAAGCGCCTGTGCCACTGGCGGTATGTATACCTGCCGCTTTGGCTAGGTAGGCCAAGTATCTGTAGAGTGAAGCAAGGTAGCGATAAAAACAGCAAAGATATTGCGAAGTCTGATGCTGTTTTTATCATCAAAAATTACATTGTATCGGGAAACACACACGATCGGAGGGCGCATTTTATACTGTTGACGAATTGGGCTTTTAAAGCAGAGCGCAATTACTGTAAGCGCACACGGTCTGAAATAATTGCTTACACTGCAGGAAACATGCGTGGTCACAGTGGGCGTTAGAGATTATCGTGCCGCATTGCAATGCAGACAAAATCAGCTTCAAAAAGATGAAACCAGCATGATGTGACGATGAGATGTCGCTATCTTTCGAGGCTGAGCTTGTACGCGGCTGTCAGCATTGCGTACTGTAATGCTGCCAGCGACTGAACAAGGTAGACGTAAATATGAACTATTCATACTAATCATATAATAAATTTGAAGTTTGTTGTGGCCTGCAACCGATGGAATTTCGAGCGAACGTACACGAAATTGCAATTTATTGCGCCTACAGCTTCGAGCAGACGCCACTTCACGATGCGTTTTATCGGCCGTATAATTACAGAAACTGAAAACTCGTCTCTAGTTTCACGTCAGTAACGTAGTCATCCACACGCGCTTGGCAGCCACGAACGCAGCATCGTCTTCAACGACCTACTAGGTCCCGTAATCGCAGTATTTAAAGTGTGGTATATGTTGAGATTGGAAGCCCGAAAATGTTTTTCAGTGCCACAAATTTTCATGAAGCTGGCATGCAACGGACACATGACGCAGCATATGCAGCCACAGGCCGCGTGCGAGTTGTGAGAGGCGCCTTGGGCGGCCTAAGAACGCGCTAGCACGCGCAAAAAGCGGGCGCACTCACAGGAGGCAAGGGCGAGAGCAGAGAGCGAAGCGACCGCAAATCGTACCAGCTGCCGAAACGGCGCTTTTCGGAAGCGCGCCGCAGCGCCCTCTGTCCCAGCTTGGGAGGCCTATAGCGCGCGCATGATGGAAGCCAAGGCGACAGCGACTCGCGCGTTTCTTCGCTGCTTTTCGGGCGTGCTACGAAGAAAACCACACGCACGCTTGCGTCGCCCTCTGGAACAGTTTGCCGCAGCAGCGCCTCCTCTATTAAGGAGCCGCTGGCTGCAGGTTTGGAGCGCGCGTCTCAAAGGAAACAGAACGAAATAAGGTGGGACGCGCGGTGTAGACCTGCTGCTATAGAGTTGGAGACGCGCGCGTCGCGTTTGCGTATTGTCCGGCCACAGTCTTCCCAATTTTGCTTCTTCTGTCCGCCAGGCTGTGCATTCTGGCGCTGATGTCGCACATGGAAAACTCCACTGCACGGAGCCTCCCACACGGTTATATTGAGTAAATAAACCTATCGCACCTGGAGCTACAGTGACATGAGGTGTGTTCGGTTCAGGCGTAATGCGAGGCACCTCCTGCACCAGTTCACGGTGCACGGCACCGCAGTCCTCGATTCACTGGTGCACTGCGCCGCGGTCCTCGATTGCAACGCGGTGCAGGAGTGGTGCCGCCGTGGTGCAACGAACTGCAGCACCTGCTGTCTCAGTGGTACAGCCTGAAAGTAGATGACGCGCCGAGCCGCCGGTTTAACCGCGCTGTTGCTGAGCATGTAGTTGTTTGTGGAAGTAGGTGGTGCGCGACACCGTCTAATACGAGTAGTGGACGAGAACGGTGTTATAGTTGCGCATGCCAGCGCGTAGCTTCATGCAACGCCTGGTGAGTTATATTTTTCTTGTGGTGAACTGCATGGCAGCAAGCCAAGCTGACATTGCTTGCATATTTTTCAGGCGGTGTTCGCTTTGGCGTTTTTTATGACGGGAAAGGCTTGCCGACAGTGATGAAACGAGCGTGTACAGCAGACGACACGCCTTGCGAGAGAACAACCACGGCCGCTTCTATGTAGCGACCTGGCACAGTGGACGACACTCCTATACCTAGGCCCTCGATTGAAAAAGAGACGTGAAGGCGCTACAAGCGCCCTGCACCCGCACCATCTGCACTTCGTTTGCACCTCAGCGGCACCATATGAACTTTTGCAGCACCGGTTCCCTGCACCACGCCGGAGTCGAACACACCTATGGTGCTTCTGCAACGTGAATTGCGCATCTAATATGTGATAAGCACTATCATAGCAATACATATTTTCTCCTACTTTTCATTAGGCATTTGTGCACCTTTGCTCGATTCCGTAGAAGTGCTTCAGTGAACGACGCTTGTTTGCTATCATAAGCGTCGCACACTGATGCACCGCATATTATATAAATGCCTAGTGTAGTGCATTTCTTTTCCACAAAATAGATGTTTGGGCTTTCGGCTAACGTGAGTGCAAACATTACGTTGTACCATGAGCTACAATTTACTTTCCACGGTGCTGTCGACGTTCCCGGTTAGTCCACGTTAAAGGGTCACGGTTAGTCCACGTCATTTTACGCACATTGATTTTATTGTACCTTTCCTTTGTGTGGGACTTGATGATGACCGAAACGCTAGTGAAAGCGGCGAAATCGAACCGTATTATATTTTCATCTGTACCGGAAATCGCTTTCCGCGCTGACTGCAGCGCCATACATCAACAGTTTCTCCAAGCGGATATGACATTACTATGCTGGCTTTGCTGCAGGTTCTGACTGGCCGGCAACAGCAGTAAAAAAAATATGGATCGCTCATACTTACAATGATCGAATATAAGAAATTTCAAATTTTGAACGTGTTTTATGCTTGCTAAAGCTACTAAAAGGTACAAATTTGTGCGGCCCATGTGGTTGTTGTGGTAGAAATGCCGCAGAGGGCAGCACGGTCCCGGTTCTGCAAGATGTAAGCCGCGTTTTGATTGGAAGCAGCGTGCACATCTCGGAATGCAGTTACCTGTTGTCTGTTTTATTTTGAATTTGTACGTTGAATAACGTTTGCCTGCATCGATCTCGAAAATTCTTTTTGTATTTACCTCAGAACAATACAATGAACCCGTTTCGATGAAAAGCTCAGCGAGTAAAATATGGTTTCAGGGCCCCTTTAAGCATACTTATGAGTGGGCGTTCATGAGGTGTGCAGGAAGACCTTCATCCTATACTCGTCACACTTGAATGAATGCCAAGCCCTTCGTCATGGGCAATTTCCTCGCTGACTGCTCCGCCTAACACCGATTCCCACAATGCGTGAGATCTGCAGGACTTCTTTTTCTGTTCATCACAGGTCACCACGGCTCGCCGCCCTTTACTTACACTGAAATAAGAAAAAGCGCAATTGTCCTAGACGACTGCCAGAGCCATGAAGTAGCGAATGTTAGAGTGACAGCAGCGTCAGGAGGCAATTGCACTTCTCGTGGGCGCGGGCAGTGCTCTCTTTCGCCCTGCTTTTTAATTTCCGTTTCGTTATGCGCAGTGCAAAAAAACTGTACACATTTCATGTTAACCTCCCTACATTTCCTCTGCTTACTTCCTTCCTGCCCGTGTGCTGTGCGATGTCAGTGCACGTTAAAGAACCCCGGGTGGTCGAAATTTCCGGAGACCTCCACTACGGCGTCTCTCATAATCAGAGCTGGTTTTGGGAAGATAAACCCCGCAAATCAATCAAATCAATCTTCCTCTCTTTCTGATTTCGCGGTAGACTTACTTTTTTTGTTGTAATGAACTGTCTCACGGCACACACATAATACTTTCTTTGTGAGTCAGACAGCTATTTGAGCGGTGATTCACCGCATTTATTTAGTTATCGGGAAAAGATTTATTGCTCAGAGGGTAACAGGAAGAAAATAATATCTTATGATAATTAAAGTTGCGTTTTTACGAGGTTCCAGTTTCTATTTCGGTCATACATGAGTTGTAGTCGGATACCCAGTGCTTTTGAGTTCCAGCAAGCGTTTCGTACAGCAGCACGCACAAGTAAGGAATTTCCTTGTTTTCCTTAAAGTACTTTCGCGCAGCCCAGACGCCGTACTCTGAAATTAAAAAGAAAGAAGAAAAAATTGGCAGATCCCACGTGCAGTGGGAATCAAGGAAATGCGAAGCACGCATCAGGAACGTAAAATGGATTGAAATCTCAAAATCTTTATTCGTAGCAAAAATGTAAACGCTTTGGGTTAGAATATACAGAAGGAGGTCCCATAGCACAAGGCTGAAAGGGGACCTCCTGTCAGAGAATTACATGTTGTTAAAGGGCATAAAAACGGCAACTGAACAGCGTTGAGTAGTGGTTGACAGTTACAGAAACATAGCAAACGAACAATAAGAATGGCAGTAAAAATGGCAACAAAACAACGTTAAGTGAATATATACATGGCTATAGATATAACGCAAACGTACATGAGTATTAAATACAGCAATAGCACGCACGGTAATCAACCTAAATTTAAGTAAACGCAGATATGGAAATACATATTACCTATGAGTGTAAAATAAGATCAACAAGCTCATTTTTAAACGCTACTAATGGCAATTGTTTAGTACTGAGTGGTATTGTATTCCAGAAATGTAGAGCTGCGAAGGTGGTTGTGTGCCTGCCATAGTTAGTACGTGCATGTGGCAGTAAAAAGTTGTTATTTGAAGCGAACCTAATGGGATTAGAGTTTATGAAATGTATTTTCTCAAAAATATTGGCAGTTAGTGTACCGGCCGTTAAGATACTTAAATACAAGAATCCCCAGTTTATACTTGAATAAATCGCAAAATGTTAGTATACTATGCTTCTGAAGAAGTGAGGACACGCTGGTGATCGGTGAACTGAATGTTACGATGCGAATGGCTTGGTTTTGGAGACGTTGAAGTGGAAAGATATGAGATGGATAGGTATTCACCCATGTCGTGATGCAGTACGTAATATGACTGTGGATGAAGGCATTGTTGTCTCGCTATAGCGAGTTTGGTACATATGAAGTTAACGAAACGGCCGCAAGAGCACCATGACTGTGGCATGTAAACCATGCCGCTCATACGCGCATGTCATGATTCTAACGTTGTGACCTGTCATTTACGTTCGTCATGCAGTCATGTTTTGCCATAGAAATTTGGGTATACACCCCATTAACGAAACGAGTGGCATGTAGATCGTGCCGCTCATGGCATGCATGTCACGATTTTCATGTTATGAGCTGTCATTTATGATCGTCATGCAGTCATGTTGTGCCAAACCAATTTTCGTATACATCCCATTAACGAAACAACCAGGAGAGCACCAAGATCATGGCTCGTAAATCATATCGCTCATGACATGCATGTCCCGATATTCATGTTATGACCTATCAAATATTATCTTCATGCAGTTATGTTGTGCCATAGGCTAACACCGCCTGTAGCCACAACACTACTACTACTACTACTACTACTACTACTACTACTACTACTACTACTACTACTACTACTACTACTACTACTGTTGTGCCATACCAATTTTCGTATATAATTCATTAACAAAACGGCCGCAAGAGCACCAAGACTGTGGAATGTAAACCATTCTGCTCCTGACACGCGTGTCATGATTCTAATGTTATGACCTGTCATTTACGTTTTTCATGCTGAGGTGATGTGCCATAGCAATTTTGGTATACATCCCATTAACGAAACGCGTGGCATGTAAATCATGCCGCCCATGACATGCATGTCATGCTTTCCATGTTATGACCTGTCATTTATGTTCGTCATGCAGTCATGTTGTTGCATACCAATTTTCCTATACATCCCACTAAAGAAACCGCCAAGGGAGCACCAAGACCGTGGCATGTAAATCATGTCGCTCATGACATGCATGTCATGATTTTCATGTTGTGACCTGTCAGTCATGTTCGTCATGCAGTCATGTTGTTGCATACCAATTTTCCTATACATCCCACTAAAGAAACGGCCAACAGAGCATCAAGACCGTGGCATGTAAATCATGCCGCTCATGACATGCGTGTCATGATTTTCATGTTATGACCTGCCATTTGCGTTCGTGATGCAGTCATGTTGTGGCATGGCAATTTTCGTATACATCCCGTTAACGAAACGCGTGGCATGTAAATCATGCCGCTCATGACATGCATATCATGATTTTCATGTTTTGACCTGCCATTTATGTTCGTCAGGCAGTCATGTTGTGCCATACCAATTTTCGCATACATCCCATTAGCGAAACGGCCAGGAGAGCACCAAGACCGTGGCATGTAAATCATGCCGCTCATGACATACATGTCACGATTTTCATGTTATGAGCTGTCATTTATGTTCGTCATGTAGTCATGTTGTGGCATACCAATTTTCGTAAACATCCCATTAGCGAAACGGCCAGGAGAGCACAAAATCGTAGGCGGCTAGATAGATAGATAGATAGATAGATAGATAGATAGATAGATAGATAGATAGATAGATAGATAGATAGATAGATAGATAGATAGATACGCTCAAAGTCGCCGAAGTTCGGTAAGAAATCCTTCGCATTTAAAAACAACTTTAGCTTGTGCAAATGCTATTTACCGGCCGTCGTTCTTGCTCTGCGCTTCGCCAACTTTGATCATACAGGGAACAGATGTGCCTCGTATCTTCACCACAGCGCTTTAGAAGTTGCATCTAACTGTCATACGGTTAAAATAAAGGTGTTTAGTACAGTGCACCACAAGCAAAATTGCTCTTAAATTAACATTGCCTCATATCCACTGCACCCTTGGTTCGCGTAGGGTTCGCTGCAGAGTGATACCGCCATCTAGGAACGATAGAACGAAGGACACTATCATGCTGACGCGCACCGGCAGTCAGCGCTTCGCTAGTCTTCGTGTCTCGACCGCCGCAGAAGTGAAGGCGCGGCCGCGTCGTGACGGCGCCTTCCTCGGGCAAAATACGAACACGCCCGCTGCAAAATTTATTCGCGTACCAGCGGCAAGCCCATGCATGTCAGCGGGAAGGTTTCGTCAACGTCGGCGGCGTCGGTATTTTCGTATGTGAGACAAGAGGTGAGGCACATTTTCAGGCGAAGCTTGTAAGGGCGGCGAGTTTCGATAAAAAATCTTTAAAAAAATGTTTGCGTCTATATCCGGCGGCTAGACGCGAACAAAGCGCAACATATGCCTGAGCGTGGCGTGGCACGCATTTGGACCTGAAAGGCCTCATGTTTTGGTGTTCGTATTCTCATGTTCGTTTGATGTTGATGCTGTTCTCACTTTGTGCATTTTCTATCCTAAGCGTCTACCTTATCGTGGAATAAAAATATTGCGGAAACACTATCTCATTGATTGAAACATAGAATGACAGCTTGTTCCAAAAGAAAAAAAAATACACAATCACAATGCCTAAAGCCGCACTGAATTATGATTACCTGTATCTACTTAACTTAACCGAGATAAAAATTACGTCACGACCTCAATCCAGACGAACAATTGAACTACAAATAATAGGGAATCGCTAAATTTGGGCGGCGAAAGTAGTCTGGAATGACTAACTTTAGCCACAGCCAATGGTCGGTTACGCGAGGCAATCCAAAATTCGCCCTAGTGAAATCGTAACAGGAAGTACAGTTGCTCTCACCGACCACCAGGTGCGAGTTCGGTCTATTGGGCCGCACGCCGCGGGGGTCTATGGGAGTATCCGCTCGTAACTTGTTTTTCTTTTTCTATGAGAATATTTGTGGCCATGTTGCGGCCGTCTATCGGCGCGCTCATTGCCTGTGCAGCACGGTATCGGCGCCAACGATGGCAACTGCATCGTATTCCAACCGTCAACCTAATGCTTCGTGCCTCTCACCAGATTCTTGGCAGCCATAAAATTAAAGCAAAAAAAAAATTAAAGGCGACTTAAAACCTGATATATGGTGCACCTACAAGTAAGGCCCGACGATGATCGTGTTGATCTTCCTTCGCATTTTGCTCACTACTGCCCTTCCTCGAAAGAGAAAGCTGTGGAGAGAGATAGCGGTTGAGGAGACCGTTTCGAGCATCATTTTTTCTTATCTTTTAAAGGAGCCCCCTGTTCAGAAAATTGCCTAGCAAATACATAAGTATGTTAACGGAATGAAGTTTTACATTTGGCAACGTCAAGAACAATACCTGCTGCTTTTGACCAGGTTAATATGCAGTTCTCGAGATCGCTGTATATGACTTGGGTGTTCCATCTTTTCAGTCCACCTGAAAATTTCAAAACATGGCCAAGAATGTGAGCCCTTTCTTGTTTATTATTAAACGTCACTGCTGTGAGCTTAGAACCTCTTGAAAGTAATTCTTTGTCACGACATTATACTGATATCCCTATATCCGTGCACCACTTCAGCGACAAATGGGGAGAACAAACTTTATAACACTGTCTAGAGTGCCGCAAGTTTCACGTTCTTTTCACGTTCTTTTGGCACAAGTACACCGGTGCAACGTCGTTGGTACGTTTCATCATATCACGCTTTTTCTTAGGTAGCACACTTCCTTTTCTTTTCCCGGCCAATGCACCTGTAGCAGCAATATTCTTCATGCATTCAGTGAGGTCCCATATTTGCTTTAAGTTGGACAATAAGATCATTCCACGTAGTTTTCCTACGAGAGTCTTCGTGGTCACGTTCCTATCCTGGAGGCTGGGAGCACATATATGGCGATCTGTTGAAATTACTGCTGAAGCTCTCACCTCTGCAGACCACGTGCCTGCTTCAAAGGTTCAAAGGTGAATTAAAAGGTTAATTCTACCAGGAGACCGTGTCTGCTGGCAGCATACACCTGTGAAGTTCTGGTTAGCTTGACCTAACACTTGCAGTTCGGTACATTGAGCGAAGTTGCCAACGGCACAGACTTCAAGCAATGCTCGCGCCACCTACAGGAACATACTGTAAAAGGAATAGTGACCCGAATACAATGCAAGCTGTAAACGCGATAGAAGACTATATAAGCTTAACCTTGTCATCGATAGCTGATCCATTGCAAATCGATAATCGATCAATAATCAGTAGATCTTGGAAAATGCCGGGAATGACTTAGCGGTGCTTAGGTTAGCCCTGGAGCATGTCGATACCATGTGATAACCGATCGATGGGGGATCAATAGCTAATCAATGATCGATCAATAATCCATAAATCTCGGAAATTGCAGGGAATGACTTGGTGGTGCCAAAGTTAGTCCTGGGCCATGTGAATACTTTGTGATAGCCATCAATAGCTAATCGATATTTGATCAGTAATCGGTAAAATTTGGGAATTGCCGTGAATGGCAATTTTTTTTTTTACTATGCTCTCGCATGATTGCTATACATGAAATTCGGCTAGCTTCGACGTTTTGCGCGAATTGGCGAAAACTTCCACGTGTCTTCATTGCCCTTTTAAAAGATATACGACCATTTACTTTATTTTTTTCACTCTATACGAACAAATAAGCTTAGCAGGTGACGCCTTCGCGACAATGAATAAGCAATGATTTGTGCCTCAAACGACGTAGCGACGTAGTCGGTGTCCTAAGTGACGTCATTCGTTGAACGATGAGCTGGCGCTTTCATGCTGTGTTGAAATTAAGTTATGGGTTCGTTAGTAGGTGCAGTGCAATAATTTTTGTCTCACATGTCCGCAGGAGACTCCACGACTTATCGGCACCTTTTATGAACACGTTCAAAAAGTGTAGCGGGGCCCTTTATAACCTTGGAAATTATATATTTCACGTGACTACTCCAGCCCAGCGTAGAATTTAGACATGATTCCAGATATTTTAAATGTTCTACCACAATTAGTGGAACATTCTTGGTGCTACAGGTGTGAACTGGTATCTTCTTGCGCGAAAGTATGATGTTATCACGCTTTGGAACGTTTAGTCGCATTTTGCCACTCTGAGCACCAGTTTTAGCCGCTGATAATAAGTCATTTAGTCTTTGTTGATCTTAAGCTGACTAAATGGGCTTGTGTGCAACGCAATCGTCGAAAATAAACGACAACCCAGTGGGGAGTTAATTTGTAAATCATTAATATATAATAAATACAGCAGCGGGCCGAGCACTGGGTCCTGGGGAATGCCCGAAAGAACACGCACAAATTTACACATTGAGTCCGAAGGAACAAATCGCTTTCGCGTGGTGGGATACGAGTTAATCCACTGTACAGTCTAAAGGTTGTCTAGGAGGCATCGCACCTTCAACATTAGATTACCGTTGGACAGGCGGCCGTAGGCTTATTTCAAAATCAAGGAAAATCACATCAAATTGTCCGCCGTTGTCAAGTATTACAATCAGATCGTTTGTAGTGTGAGCAAATTGTGTCGCGATTAATATGTCACGCGAAAAACCATGCGGATTACTTCAGAAAAAAGTGCTATTTTCTAAGAATGAACAGCGGTGGTTGAATATGAAGTGCTCCAGGATTTCGCTGCAACTGCTCAATAGCAAAACTTCCCTGTAGTCGTCTTCATGTTTCTGGCACAATGCTTGCTGTTTTAGACTGCAACTGTGTTTCCGCTGTTCTTAGACTTTCCTTGAAACTTATATGCAGATACATTCGCACCATCCAACGTATTGTATAATTTTGTACCATAATGTGTGTAGACCCTTTAACCCACTCCTGTAAAAATGCCTGACGGGATTGGCAGTATTACTAAATAAAATAAATAAATAAAAAATACCTATTCAGAAATACGTTTCGTATGCTATCCGAACCGACAGCGTTCTTGAACCCACACTACACTTCCGCAACGACATGACGCAGTAAAATGAACATGTAGGAACGAGAAAGGAAGAATAGCAGATCCCACGTGCACTGAGAATCAAGGAAATGCGAAGCACGCATCAGGAACTTGAAATGGATCTGCATTGTCGTCTCACTAGACCGATTTTGGTACATATGAAGTTCACGAAACGGCCGCCAGAGCACCAAGACTGTGGCATGTAAGCCATGCCGCCCATGACACGCATGTCATGATTGTAATGTTATGACCTGTCATTTACGTTCCTCGTGCAGTCATGTTGTGGCATGCCAATTTCGGTGTACACGACATTAACGAAACGCGTGGCATGTAAATCATGCCGCTCATGACATGCATGTCTGCATGTCACAATTTTCATGTTGTTAGAACGTGTCACCCATGGTCGGCATACATTGCTGTCTCGCCATACCAGTTTCGGTATATATAAAGTTATAGAAACGGCCGCAATAGCACCAAGACCGTGGCCCTTAAATAATGCCGCTCATGACATGCATGTCATGATTTTCATTTATGATCTGTCATTAATGTTCGTCATGCAGTCATGTTGTGCCATAACAATTTTCGTATACATCCCATTAACGAAGCGGCCAGGACAGCACGAAGTCGTAGGCGGCTAGATAGATACGCTCAAAGTCGCCGAAGTTCGCTAAGAAATGCTTCGCATTTGGAACACAGATGGGCGCCGATCGAGGAATTTATGTTCATTTATGGTCCGAGGTCATTTATGTTCCTCATGCAGTCATGTTATGGCATACCAATTTTCGTATATATGCCATTAATGAAATGGCCAGGAGAGCACCAAGACCGTGGCATGTAAATCATGGCGCTCATGGCGTGCATGTCATGGTTTTCATGTTATGACCTGTCGTTTATGTTCGTCATGTAGGCATTTTATGGCATACGAATTTTCGTATACATCACATTAACGAAACGGCCAGGAGAGCGAAACGTCGTAAGCGGATAGATAGATAGATAGATAGATAGATAGATAGATAGATAGATAGATAGATAGATAGATAGATAGATAGATAGATAGATAGATAGATACGCTCAAAGTCGCCGAAGATCGCTAAGAAATGCTTCGCATTTAAAACACTCGGAAAAACTGCTCATGCGCTGGTAATCGAACTCACAGACCCTCGCCCCACGACGATAGGTGGCCGGTGTTCGACCACTGCGCTGACGGCGCACATGCTCGACACTGCACGAACGCGCCTTATGTCACACGAGCGTTTCGAAGGCCTTCGAACCGACAGTCCATCCAAAGGTCAAGTTTGAGCTGTTACACCGGCGATTTCGATGGCCGTCGAGTCGATAATCTATCGAGTTAACGGAGCACCCTACAACTCCTTCGACACTTCGAAGGCCGTTGAGCGACGGAAGCGGAAGCGGCGCGAACTCGGAGACTTGGCCCACCGGCAGCTCGCGCCCGCGTTAGTATGCAGGCCACGGTCATATTTATGACGTTGTATCAATAAGTAGAATCATACACCGGCGACAAATATTGGAAACGTGCCGAGAGGCCAACGTTCTCACTTTATTGCATTAGTTCTAGAAGGAATACGCCGTAACTCCCATAAAAAACAAATGCCATGCAGCTGGTGGGAAACACTGCGTGTGGCGCCATCAGGTGTCTATGAACCAAACCACTTTTGAGGCTCACCCTAGGGACTTAGGCTTACGTAAAAAAAAAAAAAATCCACGCATCTCCACGAAGAGAATCATGACGAGTGGGCGAAGCACTAGGGATCGTTCGGTGTTACCGTAAATCACCCGTGACATTGCCCACTTGCGCATGTAAATGAGTTACAACGCGTGTGTATATTAACACGTGTTGTTATTCATGCTCCTGGTCTTTATGAGGTTCCTGCGCTGTCACGTCGTTGATCGTGCCGAGTTGCGGATCACTTTTAGTTAACGCGCACTCCAAGAATCTTTATTCTTCAACTACGCATAAGAGAATTCTCCCGGCATTACATTGCAGGTCAAGATCCAGTGCCTATATATACACGGTGCCCGATGAACGGTTGTTCAGCGCGAGCAGTCGGTTTTTTCGACCAACAAACTCTCTAGCAGACGCTGCCTGGGTCGGTGTTGTCTCTTGCGGGATAGGGCGCGTTCTCGTTCCTTGCGAGCTGGTACAGCGTTCATCGCAGAAAGAGCGTTTTCATAGTCAACGCGCGCCGTTCGCTCTCTCACGACAGCAGACGATGCTGTGCCGTGAGCACGGACAACGTGGACAGACAAGCCTCGACCCTAAGGTGCTTCGCCCCTAATAGACACGTTTTCTGAATGATGACTGCAAAACCTCCCACATTGTCCCTTTTGGTACATGAGATTAAGGGAAAGCTAAAATTAAGGTTTGTTCCTTGCCGTCGGTGCGAATCCGACTAGTGCGAATTAGAATTGAAGCGGGTGCTTTGGTTGTCGCCATGTTGTTGCGAAATCACTCGACTCAACGGCCGCTCAAAACTGCTGGGTAGAGGCGCCAGAACTTATTTTGAGTCGATAGAGTTGTGGGCTTTTCGAAAGTCGTCGACTCGAAGGCCTTCCAATGTGCCCGTGTGACACAGATACCATGTTCCGTTCGTCGACGTTGTCGTCCGGCTTAGCGCGCGCCACGGAGCCGCGCGCGCATCCAGAACATTGCCTGGAACGATACCGCCATCCAGCACAGGCACAGTGAATCAGTGCAGCTTTTCTTCGCCTCTGCTGGATGGCCGCACCATTGCAGGCGTGTTCCAAAGTTCGCCTCGATGTACGCGTGCGGATACGCGCAGGCATCGGAAAGAAGCGTGATCAGAAAGAACATAGCTGGGTTCGTACAGCTTCGAGCGTATGTGCGCCGACAGCGCAGTGATAGAGCACCGATAACCTTTCGTCGCGGGTAGCGTTCCCCCGCCGACCACTCTTAGAGCGTGATGGCAACAGAAACACTTTTGTGTTAGGCGCCCAAGTACGGTAACGATGTTGACGGGTTAATGGGGAGCAAGTAAATATGACCGATACCTTTTGGTCGCGCGGCATTTAGAATTGATTGTGTCCGCTTATTACGTAAACTGCTTCAGTTACCACAAGGGGTTCGTCCTTGAAGTTAGGAAGGCGATGCGTGAACGTGGTGATGCGTGAACGTGGTGATGCGCGAACGACGCGTGATACGGGAAACAGTTCCGTACCAGCGAAACACCGATAGCAGTGGGAAAATCCACCTCGATGCAACGATAAACATTCAATTGCTTATGCGAGGACACATTTCACTTTTCCGTTACACCGATTGCGCTGGTCGCTTTGTCACCGGTAGCGGTGACGGAGCTAGATTTCACAGGCCCTAGTTGCGCAAGCAACACATTAAGGGATGATGAATTGCGCTCCGAGGTAGCGCAACTCTCTGGCGACGGGTCGAAGGACACAGCAACGCTACCTGCATCGGTTTGATGTTAAGGAGTTACTGAGCAGGGCGCGATATGGACCAGCCCTCAGGTGGAAAATGTCGAAGCAGGTGGCGGAGACTAGTACCGTACCACGCGGTAGTTCCCCCGTTCAGTCACAGTGTGAGCAAGTGGAGATCGATCCTGAAGTAATGGTGCCACATTTCTTCGAGGATAGCGAAGTACCGTGCGGTGGGACTTTGACCGAGGCTTGTACCTAGCGCCGTAGTGGTCCCTTTCGGTACGGTCCCTTTCGTGTCCCTTTTAAGAGCGCTGCATCAATTGAGGCGGATGTGGTGCTGGAGCACGTCGAATTCATTGAATTCGTGAATACAGATGCCGTTTCATTCCAGGGCAGCCTCTAAATGGGGGAACCAGGCTTCCACATCCTAAGCCCGGAACGGTGGAAGCGGAGGTTTGAAGTGCATGGCGGAAGCTCGCGTCGGTGCCTGCTGTGTAGAGCCGGTCACGTGTCCTTGTGTCCGAGGTCGCCAATCTGTAGAGTTAACGACAGTTAGATGACGTCGGAGGCGTCATGTCACTGCCGCTACCTCCACAAATTTGTGATCGACCTAGCCGCGCCGTTGTCGTAGCGTTTATTGTGGACGAAGGATAAAGGGCTGAGCGCAGCGGTGCCTACAACATCCGACTCGGAGTGCTATCCTGGGCATTGTCGAATTCCTCCACGTCTGCCAATTCTGTAATGGCAGCATTTTAAGCCATTTAGGGAGCCTGTAGCTGGCCTAGAGGGCAGCTACGTGCCCCGTAACTACGGGCTACAGTATATGGCCGAATTTGAGAACCTCCAGCATAGCACCGCTGGTGGAGCACTAGCACGTTCTGCCTTGTGGCTCACGCCCCGAGCCCACGCGGCGCTCGTATTCTTGAGAGGCCGACCGGCGCGCCGCTTACCCACTTATTCACTGTAGTTTTGACGTGAATCGTCATCAACAGTATAATTTCCACCAGTGTGTTTGTCCGTTGCGGTGGCCTAGTGGTTACGGGGCTCGGCTGCTAATCGCCCCCCCCCCCCCCCCCGAAAAAGAAGAAGAACGCGGGTTAGACCAACGGCCGCGGCGGTCGCAGTTTGGATGGAGGTGAAAATGCCAGAGGCCCGGGCACTGTGTGTTGTCAGTGCACGTGCAAGCACTCCAGATGGTCCAAATTTCCGGAGCCTTCCGCTATGGTGTTCCTTTTCTATTTCTTTCAATCTCTTTCCCTTATCACCACGGACGCTAATACGTGCTTTCGACATGAGCTGCAGGAAATAGCGTACTTCCCTTAACTGAACCAAAATCATTCAGCCGCGTGCTTATGCTTCATTCATATCGCCCGTATATTGCGGCTGTTGTCGAAGTAAAAACGCGAGATCGCTCAGCTGAAGTAAATTATGTCGCTCGTTGAAGATGAAACGAGAATTATTCTCTTGAGAATATTTGGCACTATTTCTAGTGGTGACAATGGCTGCAATGATATGTTACGCGGCTTAAAATGTGGCGCCTGAGCTGGAATTAAGTTGCCCGTAGGTATGCCGTTGGCGGCTGGACCATAGCTAGATGTAACACTGGCTCTAGAAACATTCTTTAAAATATGGCTGTGCATATCCATGACATGTCCGAGGTGAATCCAAAGTCTAATGAGCGAAAATAGCACTTCAAGGGGCAGGCATCAAGCTTCTGCAGCCATTCTCAAGGCCAACACATAGTAGAAAACGTGTCTTGTGCTGCCTGAAGTTTTCTCTTGCGTGATGGAGACAATTGTTGAGAATCGGAAGGTAATGCGGTAGTGTCCCGTTGACGTAGGTTATGGACGATCACCGTGCACCGACAGTTCTTGCCGTACTGTGATCCGGCTAAAAATCGGGATACGTGCGAAGCCGAGGAAACCTTGTCGGCGTCGCGCTAGAGCTTGATAGGAATCGTAGGATTTCTGTAAATGGTCGATTTAGGAAACATTTGTGTCTTGACGTATGGAGGGGGGCGACAAGCGATTATTCTTCTGTTCGCCTAAGCAAGAAAGCCGTGCACGTGTTTTTGTCCGTGGACAAGTTCAGGCTCCTTGAATTTAAGTTAGCCGATACATTTAACCGCCCTCTGGAGATGTTGTTGTTCCGTGCGCGCGCTCCAAATTCCACTGTCGTCCGAGGACAGTGTGCTACTGACATCACGGAAAAGGCTTTTTCTGAGATAAATCAGCACTAAATTTTAAAAAATACCAGGCCGAACACGGCTTCTTGTTGTACTCCCTCCTCGACGGCATAAGGTGCCGAAGGACCACCACGTGTACGCATGAGTAGTTGGCGCGCTTAAAGATAGGCTACAATTCATGTGTAAAGCCGTTCTCCTCGACCATGGGTTTCCAAAGCGTCAAGGCTAGCTTTATGACAGTGGGAGTCGCAGGCTGCCTTGATACGCAGAAGTAATGCAATAGGTATACGTCACCCCAAGCCAGTTCCTCTTCAACTGATGAGATCAAGCCAATGGTATTATCAGTTACAAAACTTTTTTGACGGAAGCCGTTCATTTCCTCCGGGCACTTTCCCAGATTCCAGGAACCAGTTCAGTCATTTCTTAATCATTTTTCTGAATAGCTACCTTAACTAGGCTGAGATATGAGCAATAAGAATTTTTTGGCTACTTCCCTGATTTCAACATGGGAATCAATTCCGCAAGG